>CM040406.1:38316216-38504689 GCA_022702515.1 Ilyophis sp. 1 JC-2022
TGTGGGACCAGGTTTAGTGCAAAGGGGGTCCTGGGTCCTGTTTTTTTTTTTTAAATGTTCAGCCCCTCCCTGTCGTGTGAGTGCAGCCCGGCCCGGGGCTGTGTGAGAATGCAGATTTGATACCGCCCAGTGACAGCTGGGGGCTGTGTGAGAGGGGGGTGCGCTGAATCGGTGCTTTGTTAGGGAGCTTATGAATTGACAACGGCGAAGGAAGCAGAGGTACACAAGCACGCAAACAGGCCCGCAAAGGCCACGCCGTGGCACTGGGCTCGGGAGCAGTTGTTGGTGTCCTGCTCCCATTCATCATCGACACTACAAAGGCTCCCAACGATCACTCCACAGGGATCTTTCCACACGAGGCCATGAGAGCGCCTCTACTGGCCATACCACCACAGTGCGCTCTGCAAACCCACTGACCAACTGCCATAATCAGGCCGGCCACAATCACACAGTAATTCTCTTTGCAATACCTACGCGTCTGAGATGCACTGTCATAACAGACTGATGAGCAAAAAACAAGATTTTTTCATGAAACCCTCAATTTTCCATCTAAATATTTATTTGAAGCAACGTACTGTAGCTTTCACAAGCCAAACAAACCAACATGGATTCAGTGAGTGTTAATATTAACTTGAATTCATGATTAAATGCAATAGTTTTTTTTTTTTTTACCCCCACAAACACAGCAATCCCTGATCATAGCAATCACCAAACTAAGCCAAACTGTGTCTGGGGGGAAATTGTTAATTTGTTTGTAAGTGAAAGTCAAGGACGGATATTGATCGACTTGACCGTGTCTACCTGGTGCATGCAGTATGTCTATTACTGTAGTGCATGTGTAGTCCTCCAACACATGATTGATTAAATTGATTGATTGAAGATTATGTGTTGGATAAAAAGGCATTTAACTCTGCAGTTAGAGAAATGTATCTGCAATGTTTTTAAACTGCATATATAAAATAATATAATTGTGACCAGTTCAATACTCTTAAATAATAAATAATGTTTAATGTTGGCATGCTGCTGCAGCATAAAAGTGTTATTTCATATTAAATAAAAATTCATAAAAATGCTAATTTAATATTATTACAGTACAAGTAAATGTACATTGAGAACAAACAATGTAAATTTTTCTCAATTTCACTCTCTATCCATTTCGAAAGGCTGAATTTGTAGGCCTCCCTGCATTGCCGCAATGGAGCGAGGAGTTAGGAGAAATCACTTCCTCCCTGGGCCAATTGCGTTACAAATTCAGCCTTTCCTCTGGACACCTAGCCACAGCAGGCACTGACAGAGTCAGGACCTGAGCCACGCCATAGTGCCAACGCTGAGAACAAGAGCTTCTGCTCGAAATGCTACCTTCTCGGAACCCCCTTTGGAATGTTCCGAGGTGCATGTCGCTGTGGGAATGTTTACCTCAGCAGAGCATAAGAAGCGGTCAGGGCCTTGGGTAAAAGGCGTTGTCAATTTAGCCCTGTACTTTCCTTATTTTGTGTGCTATTTTAGCCCTGCCTGCCAAGTTACTGTTATGACTCTTGTTACTCTGTACACATTTTGCAAGGATGCTAGGAAAACCGCATGGAATTCAGTAATTTAGCCGCTGCTGAAAAAAAATTAGCGTCTTACTTGTCTATTAGCTGAGACACCTCAGAGCTGCCCCCCTGTTCCTCTCTCCATTACATTACTGGCATTCAGCAGAGGCTCTTATCCAGACCTGCTTACACACACTGTAAACCCCAAAAGATGACTGCCGGAAAAACCTAATTTAGTAAATGATGAAAAAACGCAATACACAATAACAAAACAAAATTTGGAAATTTTAACGAGAGTTTTATCGCTATATGGCAAAGCTACCCAACAAAAGAAATTAGACAGGTGTTTACAGAAAATTGCATCTAACATTTGTGTATGTATCCTTCGTAGATTAACGTTTCAAATAAAAAATAAAAAACCTGTGCTCTCTCATTAGACGATTGGATAGGTGCCTCTGTGACACAGTGGTGCAGTGGATAGCGCTGTCGCCCCACAGTAATAAGGTACTGAGTTCAAATCCCGGTCGAGGGCCCTTCTGGGTGGGCTTTGCATGTGTTCACCATGTCTGTGCTTCAGGATCAGAGGGGGGCGGAGTTTAATCATTACCAATGACACAATGGAAATGCACAGCAAACATACACTGTGGTACTGTTCACCATGTCTGTGTTCCTCCCACAACCCAAAAACATGACACTTAGGTTAATTGGGGACTCGAAATGCCCATAGGTATGAGTGGGTGGTTTGTATGCCCTGTGATGGATTGGTGAACTGCTGCAGTGCCATTCTTGGCAAATACCATTTGATTGTCTAAGTAAACAAAATGAGTTGTCCTACATCAATTATGATGAGTACACAGAGAGCGAAACATTTTAGCTAATTTGACACATTTCTTTCAATTACTGTGTACACAAGATCCTTAAGTTTATACTTATTTTTTTTGAGGTAATCAGTTTTTTGGGGTTACAGTGCAACCTTAGCATTTATTTACTTCAGGTTAGTTACCTTGCTCAAGGGTACAACGGCAGTGTCCTACCTGGGACTCAAACCTACAACCTTTTGGTTACCAGCCCAGTCCCTGCCTGCACTTCACACATCCACTGCCAGGAGTGAGCATACACCACTGAGTGTTGATACAGGGCAATGTGTTTTGAACAATTTTCCGAGCAATAATAATCTTCATCCACAGCTCTGTTTGCCAAGCCTAATTTTCCAGATGAGGTACATTGATTAGACAGGTGAAGGGTGAGTGTTAGCCCAAGGCGATGGAGTCAGGTCAGCTGGATACAAACATTATCCGGCAGCATTAGTCACATCATGAAGTCCAGACTTATCTCTTCTCAACATTCTTCCCTGCACCTGCAAAACAATCTGCTCCCAAGCTTTGAACTTATGACACTAAGCTGTCAGAGCGTTATACGTGCAATTATTTATCGTTATTCATTATTAATTGTTTTCCCTGAAAATTCACTTCCAGAGCTCTTGTCACTGCCATTACTGCCATCTGTCATGTGAGAATATAAATCTTAATAGGACCTTTTGGCAAGTAGAGTGACAAATTCACAACCTAGGTTTATTTGCCTCCATGTTCAAGGGTAACATGTTTAATTGGGTCTGTGCTTCTACATTGTTGGCATTTAAGAATGAAAGTGAGACTGTTTTCTTTCTGATTCCACTTGATATGAGGTCAAACAATCCAATGAGGGTGCTGAATTATCAGATTTTTCACAATCAATATCCCTGCAACATTGTCCATGCATAAATACACTGAAAGGGGATAGACATGTTTGCATCACATGCATTTAAATGTTTTATGCGATACGTACACTTCTATTTTGGGCAGTCATAAAAACATGGTAACCAATGAATGCCCTGATAAGCTAAACTTTTAAAATATTGCATCTGTTAAGTATAAATATGGGTGGAAACATGACACATACTATTATAACTTTGTTTTATTATAACTGGAGTTATAATAAAAAATGGAAACTTTCATAGCAAACACTAGAAGCTTTTTCTGACAACTTTTCTATACGGACATGTATGGATTCAAACATGGTAATGACACAAGGGAGGATGTGTAGTTTATGTCATTTAAACACACACACCTGAACACCCTCTAACTCACAGTGAGTGGTTACCCCAGTTATGTCTGCATTGCTTCAGTGGGTGCGTTTACATGCACTCAATATTCCGATAACTGGGAGTAATCCGAACATGGCAATAATACGATAAATGCGTTTACATGCACTTAAGTAATGCGATAATGGGAAAAACCCAGGTTTACATGATTCTGTCAATATTCCGATTTCTTTCACTGAACACGATGTGTAACTCAAACGTAAATTAGAAACATATATTAGCCTAACGTTATATATTATAAATTACATATTTTAACGTTTATACATAACGTGACTATACTTCCTGCTGTGTTGCTAGAAACAGCACGCGGGTTGGTATGCCTAACCGTAAGTTAGTAAACACGTTAACTATAGCCTAACAATTGGAGTGCGCCAAGGATGCCTTCTCTCTCCGATTCTCTTCAACATCTTTCTGGAGCGTATCATGGCGGATGCCCTGGCAGACCATGAAGGAACTGTCAGCATAGGAGGCAGACCAATCACCAACCTCCGTTTTGCGGATGACATTGATGGGCTAGCTGGCGATGAAAAAGAACTTGCCAGCCTAGTTGAGAGGCTTGACACCACCTCCCGAGCCTATGGAATGGAAATCCATGCAGGAAAAACAAAAATGATGACCAACAACAACAATGGCATCCGCTCAGACATCAACGTCAATGGACAGGCTCTGGACACAGTGTCCAGCTTCAAATATCTAGGAGCAATCGTGTCCGATGAAGGATCCAAACGGGAAGTCCTCGCCAGAGTTGCTCAAACAACTGCTGCACTGGCAAAACTCAAGCCCATATGGAAAGACAAAAACATCAGTCTGGCATCAAAGGTGAGACTACTGCACTCACTGGTCATATCAATCTTCCTATATGCTTGTGAAACTTGGACCCTTACAGCAGAGCTACAGAAGAGAATACAGAGCATGGAGATGAGATGCTACAGAAGACTCATGGGTATCTCCTACACCCAACATGTCACAAACGAGGAAGGTTCGGCAAAAGATCAGCCAAGCCATCGGCCCACATGATGACCTGCTCTCCACTGTCATTAAGCGAAAACTGAGGTGGTACGGACACATCACCAGATCCTCAGGCCTAGCAAAGACCATCCTTCAAGGCACCGTACAAGGTGGCAGAAGACGAGGGAGGCAAAGGAAAAGATGGGAAGATAACATCGGAGAATGGACTCACTTGAAACTCAGTGAGGCAATGAGAGCTGCAGAGGACAGAGAGGGATGGAGAGAGCTGGTCAGCAGATCGTCTGTGGTGCCCCAACGACCCTCCGGGGTTATGGGATAGAATAGAATAGATAGATAGCCTAACGTTAGTTACATAAGAAAGAACAGTAGCCTATAACGTATAAGAAAGAAACGTTAAACATGGTAACGTCAGGGCCCTGTCACACTATTGCGTATGAGAGAAACGTATGAGTTGCGGATGTAAATTCATGAAATAATTTTCATACGCGCAAAAAGCCGTTGAAAATAAAGAATTTTTCGGATACTTGCCGTATTGAACCTATGAGTAGCGTATGAGTAGCGTATCGCCAGCGTATGGCTAGCGTAATGTACGTATGGCTAGTGTATGAGTAGAGTATGAACTGCGCATGTCCAGCGTACCGCTATCACGTGACAAAGTGCCAATATAACCATCGGCCTTTCCTCATTCTCGGTTCTCAGGATGGGGAACGCAACACACCACCACAACCAGGAAAGAAGTATTGACTCTTTAATGACTGTAGGCTATTACTCAGAGGGTATGCAACATGCTTGAAAAGGACATGATGGCAATAAGCACCGTTGACGGTGAGGGATTTCGAGAGCTAATAAACAGGCTGCGCACACCACTCACTCCAGACCACGTAGATATGCTTAAATGTTCTTGAATAAAAATAAGTAGGTCTATCTAGTATGCATATGAGGAGCCTATTCAAAATATAATAGCCTATGTTTTAAGTTGACTGTTCTATGCTAGGTCTACTAGTTTAACTGTCGCCTTTCAATTTCAAGAGCGATTATGTTCATGCTGCAAGTGCCTAGCGGAGCAACGGTTTCGCTTGCTACAGATGAGACCGAGCGCAATTTCTTTTCTGTTAAAGTAGCCTATACACGCCTTCCTATTCTATTTTTGTTATGCTACAATAATGCCTGTTTCTCAAATGTTACAATAAATCTTTGATTGAGGAATATAACATGCATTTTGTATTCTGTCTATCATAAGCTATATTTAGCTTTTATGTTATCAATTAATCGACGATTTTTTGTTAAGGTTAACAACTATCGATTAAGGAAATTCCTTAATATTTGCATCCCTACTATGTACCATTATTACCATTATTATCATGTGGCATTATTAATGATCATTTGATCATATGAATAAACGTTTTTTAAACTTACTTCTGGTGTTTTTCATACTTTTATAATGCATCAAATGATGTGTAATTTATAAGTACCCCTGACCCATAGAATAATAAACTGCATTTTACACTTGACTTTAAACTATACAATTGTTCTAAATCATCCTGTCTTGCCATGGAACTTCACCTGCACCTGAGTTGGCCCAGTGCTTCAGGAGGTTCCTCTGCTTCTTTCAATCGTCAGGCATACGCCAAGATGTCTATATACGTTGCAGATACGTCAGACATACGTTAGAAGTACGTTACTCATGCGCTATCAATACGCTAGCTGTACGGTACACCTTCATGTCAGCGTATGTCAGCGTATGACCAGCGTACTCGACCTATGAGTAACGTACCTCTATCTTAATTCTAGCGTATTCAGCGTATGCCTAGCGTATGTTTAGCGTATGTTTAGCGTATAAACCATACGTCCGAACACGCACAAAATTTTTGAGCATGCTTAAAAAACTTTTGGTGCCTCGCCGTATGCCAGCGTATGCCACCGAATGCGACCGTGCTTGAAACGTATACAACCTATGCCTAACGTACCCCTAGCGTATGTCAGCGTATATCAGCGTATGAGTGATATTTTTAATACGCTGGCATACGCTAGTACGAAACGCTATAGTGTGACAGGGCCCTTAGACAGGAATGCTCTTATGGGTTTCGTCGTCATATGGCAGATTGCGGTTGGCAACGAACACTGTCTTTCAAGCGTTCTGTGTTATGAGCAGAAGACGACGAAGAGCTTTAACGTTACAACAAGCGTTGATTATTGGACCCAGAATAGGCCTTCCTCCAGCACTGTTAAGGGCCCGGTCATGCTGGATGCGCGTTAAGAGCAAGGACTGGTGGGAGAGAGTGGTGCTAAATTAATTCACCGATTCAGACCGTAGACTTGTCGACACCAAACTGGTTCGCTATCAGCCTGTACTCCCCGCAGCTACCGAGTTTGTACAGCGCTATTGCGACTCGCATTTGAAGAGGTACTGAATACTGAAGTTGCCACTCCATTCTGAATCGGTAAATTAATTTACCATATAACGACGAAACCCATAAGAGCATTATTGAGTGCATGTAAACGTGCTCATTATTTCTGCATTTCTAACTTTTTTCCCATCTATGAGATGAAGTATATTCCTCTTTATTATTTCGGATAACATCAGGTGGGTTTCCTCCTCGCTCCAGAAATGACTTCTCCCGTTGGTTGACATCTCTCTCCGACCTCTCAACTGTTTTGACGTTAGCGTTACGTTACTAACAATATCCGGAGTGGCTCTTGCTGTCAAACACGCACATGCGCAGATTTTAAAAAACGAACTAGATCGGAATAAGCGTTTACATGCAACCAATAAGACGAAAAACACGGCAGAAATCCAGGTGTAGTTATCGGATTTCTCATATACCGATAACTGCTTTTTTCTGAAAAAGCTTTTCGGAATATTGCGTTTACATGACAATTTGAATAATCCGATAACAGCCATATTCCAAATATGATCGGAATATTGAGTGCATGTACATGCGCATGTGCATGCACTCAATATTCTGATAATATTTGGAATATGGCTGTTATCGGATTATTCAAATTGTCATGTAAACGCAATATTCCGAAAAGCTTTTTCGGAAAAAAGCAGTTATCGGAATATGAGAAATCCGATAACTACACCTGGATTTCTGCCGTGTTTTTCGTTTTATTGGTTGCATGTAAACGCTTATTCCGATCTAGTTTGTTTTTTTAAATCTGCGCATGTGCGTGTTTGACAGCAACAGCCATGGCAACAGCTACTCCGGATATTGTTAGTAACGTAACGCTAACGTCAAAACAGTTGAGAGGTCAGAGAGAGATGTCAACCAACGGGAGAAGTCATTTCTGGAGCGAGGAGGAAACCCTGCTGATGTTATCCGAAATAATAAAGAGGAATATACTTCATTTCATAGATGGGAAAAAAGTTAGAAACGCGGAAATAATGAGCACGTTTACATGCACTCAATAATGCTCTTATGGGTTTCGTCGTCATATGGCAAATTCATTCACCGATTCAGAATGGAGAGGCAACTTCAGTATGGCTCGGAGATCATTTATGAAACTTTGTGGTTTGGTACAAAACATAATGAGCCCTGACGAAGTGACAGTGCGTCCAGCTGTACCTCTTCAAATGCGAGTCGCAATAGCGCTGTACAAAGTCGGTAGCTGCGGGGAGTACAGGCTTATAGCGAACCAGTTTGGTGTCCACATCCACAAGTCTACGGTCTGAATCTCTCCCACCAGTCCTTGCTCTTAACACGCATCCAGCACTACCGGGTCCTTAACAGTGCTGGAGGAAGGCCTATTCTGGGTCCAGCGCTTGTTGTAACGTTAAAGCTCTTCGTCGTCTTCTGCTCATAACACAGAACGCTTGAAAGACAGTGTTAGTTGCCAACCGCAACCATAACATCTGCCATATGACGACGAAACCCATAAGAGCATTCCTGTCTAACGTTACCATGTTTAACGTTACTTTCTTATACATTATAGGCTGCTGTTCTTTCTTATGTAACTAACGTTAGGCTATAGTTAACGTGTTTACTAACTTACGGTTAGGCATACCAACCCGCGTGCTGTTTCTAGCAACACAGCAGGAAGTATAGTCACGTTATGTATAAACGTTAAAATATGTAATTTATAATATATAACGTTAGGCTAATATATGTTTCTAATTTACGTTTGAGTTACACATCGCGTTCAGGGAAAGAAATCGGAATATTGACAGAATCATGTAAACCTGGATTTTTCCCATTATCGCATTACTTAAGTGCATGTAAACGCATTTATCGTATTATTGCCATGTTCGGATTACTCCCAGTTATCGGAATATTGAGTGCCTGTAAACGCACCCTATGTCTTAGTTTAATTATCTCTCTTTCTCACTGTCTCACTCATTCTCTATCTGTGGCCAGGATTCAATGAACATTTGTCCTTAACTTTGACTTAGAGGTTCATTTGAGTGTTACGTTTTTCTTCACACAGTTTGGCAGGATAATGTGCTGGTGACCACTAAACTCTCTAAACTATCTTTGTGAAGACTAATGTAGCACTTCCATGTAAATGAATCAAATTTACACGCCAATTGGTCTAAATCAGGCCTGCCTGTGTCTGTCTCTCCATCCACTTGTCTCACAGTTCCTGTCATTAGGTCTCATTGTGGCAAACTCCGATGTGAGGCGACGCAATCCAGTCATCTGCACTGAGCAGGAACACAGTGTCATAAAAACCATGGGTTCTTCAGCATTATTACCATTCATTTATATACATATTGATGCCAGTATTTTGAGTGAGTTACATCCCTTTCTCTCTCGGTAACAAACTGAAATACAGTATATAAAAATATATAAAATGTATATTAAATTAAATATATAAGTGAAATATGTTCTTTTATAATAAATTTTGACTATTTTGACCGCTCTGTTGCATAGGTCACTGTGGGAGAACAGCATGCCATGCCAGCTGGACTGATACACCGTCAGTAAAACCTTTATTTGCTTTTCACTGCCCAGAGGCAAAGCCTAACATTTAAGCACCTGACCCAGCAGAACAAAAAGTTTAAGTAGTTTCTGTTCTTTTTTTTAAACATATTATTGTATAACAAAAACATGTTGCAGTGAAAATATTTTCAAAAGTTTTATTTCATCTTTACCGAATGTCCCCTGTAGTGTATGTTTCAGCACAGTAGAATATATGGTTCTTGAGATTGAGGCCAGAGACTTGTGTCCCCTACAGGGGACAGAAATGAATAGATGGGTATCAGAAGGTTAAGCAAGCATTCACTCCCTTGTGCAGCTGTCAGTATAATACAGTCCACATTTCAGTGTGTCTGCAGTGGCTGCAGTAACATCTTTACTGGCTTAATTGAGACGTAAAAGACATTGGATGTTTTTGTTCCCTTAACCTTTCTTCAAGGAAAATGAGTGGGGGATTACCTGGACGTTAGTCAACCATCTGTGGAATCCAGATACTGTAACACGCCTATTAACCTCCACGAGGCAGAAGCACACACACACACACACACACACACACACACGCACACACGCACGCACACACGCACTCACACACACACACACACACACACGCTCACACATTCCACTTTGCTGCAATATCAATCAAGGTCAGCCTGCATGTCTGGGCTTGCCCTACCTAACACCAGCAGCTCTGAGAGGGGGAAAGCTGGCGAGCGTCTTCAAAGAACAGACAGTGCGTACCTTCAAATGGACCGAGCCTGAGGGCAGTAGGTCAGTAACACGGTCACTGCTGTGTCAAACCCGGATCCACATTCAGCCAGAGGACAAACCGAGTGTGCTCTTTGTTTACTGGTGCTGATTATGGGTCACGGGACACAATGCCAGGCCACATGGCTAATGATCCATCTCTCTTTGTGTCCCGATAGCTTTACCTGCAGCAGTACATGAAAACAAACAGTACGCTGGCTTCAAACAGGGTCCTACGGCTACTCACAACTCTGAAGTGGGACAAACGTTGTGGAGGGGATTTCAAAGGACAAGTCTCCCCTTGTGAAAATTTCCCCACTCTCTCCCAACACAGAGCTCGTATTTACCCACACTGCTCGTCCTTGTTGAAATGCGACGATGCCACAATTCCTTCTGCTTTGCCAAGCCAACAGCTGGAGGAATAACGACTCCCAGCTCGCCCAAAAAAAAAGTTTGGTTCCGCTGAAAAACCAGCAAGTGAGATCCTGAACAGGATGACCATCCTATAAAGCTGGTTGTACAACAACCGCCAGACAAACTGCTTGACTATTGATTTGCATAGCTTTTGTTGTTCAACACTGACCGCCTAATCTAAGTCTCACAACCAAGTCTGCACAAAAAAGAACAGAAGAGCTGATTTTTGAGTTTAAGGTTATGCTTTTATTTTTATCCCAAAATATATTACATCGCAGTGTGAAGCCAGAAAGAGCAATTCCCCCAGGGATTTCTGTTGCAGAATCATTGCAGACAAGAATAATCATTGTATAATCTTTGCAGACACTCTTCTGGTTTTTTCTAATTATCCTGTGATACTGATCAACTAGGTCCCAACAACGGTCATCAACTCAGTGCATCACCACCCTGAGGCTAAACAGCAACAGGGTGATGAAGCAGACTACGTTTCTTCCTATCTCTATTCCTACCTCTTGTTTGTGTGCCTGCTTCCTCCTTTTTCATGCTTTTGTTTTTCTTCAAAAAAAACTTTTATCTAACTTTTTTCCAATTACCTCTCCTTTCTTGACCTCGCAACCCCCTCTCCATTATAACCACTTTCTATGTCTCTCTCTCTCTCTCTCTCTCTCTCTCTCTATGTCTCTTTCTCTCTCTCTCTCACGCACACGCACAAACTCTCTATTCTCTGTCCAATATCGCCCCCATTCTAAGCCCTCAGCAGTCCTCAAAGATATTTCTCCTCAGTGCCCATGATTTTGCTCCGTCCATTCCCAGCATATCCCAGCAGGCCTTGGGTGGGAACCCTGACTGGTTTTGATGTGGCGTTTGTGCTCTCGGCTCCCCTTCCTCCCTCCATAGATCAAGGTTCCACATGGCTAATATCTGACCTTTCTCCCGCAGTTCGCGGACCTCCCTTTATTAATTCACACAATACCTGACATTCATCCGCGGCACTCTTTCACTCCGGCTCTTTTCAGTCTTCATTCTCTCCTCCAAAATGTATTGTTCCTCTTCCTCCTTCCCCTACGCCCGCTCCATGACAATCCATCACACCAGGAGGCGGGGGAGGTGCTTAGGTTTCATTCTCGGACACATTGTTTAAGTTATCCCTGTCATATTTCTCTTTGCCCTCTTTGTTCGATACTTAGACATTATTCAGCACAGAACTGTCATGCAAGATGCATTTTATCTCATTCAAATGGCCAAACAAATTATTGTCTTGCCTCTTGGTGTTCAGTTGACGTTTGTTTATTTGCTTTTTTCCCTGAGCGTTAGTGACTATAGACTTTCTAACTTCAGAGGTTTCACATTTAGCCCAGTGATTTTCTCAGTGAAGTTTATTAATCTGTTAACCTTTATCTCAGTTTTTTCACATGTAGACTTCTGTCTTAAAGGCCCCCATCTCTCTCCCCTCAGTAAATAAAGTGAAAGAAATGGTCATAAAATTGCTCCTTCAGCACTAACTGTTTTCCCATCAGACACAGTCCACAAAGCGAATGGTGATCTGTAATGACATGCCCTCATATATCAGACACAGCTAGACATGGACAAACATAAACAGATATTATCAAGTCTACAGCCACAGTCAAATGTTTTCCTGTAACTATACGGTGCACAGAAGCACATGGTCAGAAATTGTGGCTCGGGCTGCTTTACGAAGCCTGTCTTTAGTACATGATTACTGTTATGATTGATTGTCTTCTTGCATGGTTGGTCAGCATCACTTATCAGGTAACTGCGCCCTCTGGCTGCGAGGAGGAGAATGGACTAAAATGTTACTTATATTACAGTTTTTTTCAATCGCTTTGACACTAGTTTTGGAACCTTGATGTCATTTTTCAAAACTCTAGACACAAAACTCAAAACTGTCACCACTTGTAACACAGGCTGTCCAACGTTCAAAACATTGCATTTTGCATTCATATCTTTAAAAAAACCTTGCACTCACAGAACCATTGGTTCAAACAACTCAGGAACATAGGAACATTTCTTTAGATCACCCACACACAAGATACAGATAGTTTCACAGTTTAGTTGTTCATACAATCATCAAATATTGTAGTACAAAATATGTTATACATGTTTCATAATGGTGCTACACGTAATGTCACTGTAAAAAGACCAGCAGAGAGAATACTACAGATGCAGTGGAATCATTGAACAAATCAGAAATTTATTGATGAAATACCATAATGACAACATAGGTTCCATTTGAATGAAAGCAACCATTAGTTACAAAAAAAGTACTGCAAAACAAACTGCAGTGTTTCTCATCTGGCTTACAAAAAGCAAAACAAAAGATCAATTACTAATTTCCATCAACCCTGTCCTGTGGATTTGTCCAGGTTCTCATCTACATCAACAAAGATGGTTTCATTTGCCATGATCAATTGGGTTGAGGAATGGAGAGTATGGGGGCAAGTACACGGTTGTGCATTGCGGGTGGGCCTGAAACCATGCCTGCACCAGTTGAGCATGGTGAAACCTGACATTGTCCCACACATAGGTCATGCCAACAGCTCTACAGACTAAGGTTAGCTCATCAAGGAAGGCTACAATGAGCTCTGCATTGTATGAGCCAATACGAAGTCTGCGTCCCACCACACCATCTTCTGATGTTGCCGCACACATGGTGATGTTGGCCCCACGTTGTCCGGGTACTTGGATGGTTGCCCGCTGACCAATGAAATTCTGACCCCTCCTCTTCGTCTTGGCCAGGTTGAGGCCTGCCTCATCCATGAAAACAAATTTGTGATGGTTCTCATCAGCATCCAGGGCCATCACCCTCTATGTAAAAAGACATGTTGGAAAGAAAATTACTGATTACAGTACAATGATGCGGAATTTTCCACAAACAAGCATCATAAAACTGAACCTACTCAATCCTCAGTTGCTTCACCCTGTCAGCATTTCTCTCAAAAGGCACACGATATAGCCGTTTTATGGAAACCTGGTGCCTTTTCAGGATGCGTGCAATGGTTGGCAAACTTATGGCGTCCACATTGTTGAAAGTGTCTTCATTGTCCAGGATATGTTGTCTGATTTCGGTAAGGCGAATGTCATTTCTGGCCCGCACCAAGTTGACCACAGCCCGCTCTTGTTCATCAGTCAGGAGTCTTCCTCTGCCTCCACTATTTGGTATAGTTTCAATTCTGTAGGAAAAATTGCTGGAGGAACATGCCATCATACGGTAGTTACACAGTTACATAGTCACATCACCTACTCTGTGCTACACATTGGCATGCAGTATACAGTCATTTGACAATTGAGAGTAGCCGACAGTACTGTAATGTTTACTGTGGCGCATGAGGAAAACTTACCGGTTCTCATTGCGGAAGGTTCTGATGACGGTTGATGTTCTGAGGTTTGGTTGAATCATTCTAGCTGCCTCAGTCATTGTCATACCATGATTTATGACATGGTCTACAACCATTGCTCTGATCTCATTGGGTACCCTTCGCTGTTGCTGCCGCTGTCTTAGTCCGTGGTCTTGTCCTCGGCCACATTCCCCCACACCTTCAAACGAGGCCCACGACCACCTCTCAGATGTGGTGCTTGTCCCCTGCCATTCCTTTGATCACCACGTCTTCCTCTTCTTCCTCCTGCTTGACCTCTATGGTGACCACCTGCTCCACGTTACAGCATCGCTATGTTGCTTTGGATACCGCTCATTTATACTTGTACCACAAGGTGAACTCAATCATCAGTAACAAATTGGTGTCAATGGATCTCGTTATCCTGAAACTTTCATGGTGTGAACATGAAGTTTCCATGAAACTATGCTTTAAGAGTTATGCAACAGTTACTTATCATTTTGAGCAGTTGTAGCAATTGATAGTTAGATTATTGTAATGAAATGAATAGACAGTCATCTAAAATGTAATGTGTGAATTGCATTTTGAAATGGTAATACTTTGATGTTAAGTTGTGTTATTTTGAACTGATGAGTTTAGTTCAATGAACAAATGATCTTTGGTTTATATGTATTGTATCCAAGCAATTGGAAAAAGTGTTAGAGTTTTGAAAAAATGTGCATTTTGATCATCGGTTTTGAGTTTTATGTCTAGAGTTTTTAAAAATTACATCAAGGTTCTGAAAGTAGTGTCAAAGGGATTGAAAGAACTATAAGTGAGGGCAGGCTATGTTCAGTCTGATGACAGATCTCACCTTCCTCCACCCATTGCATGGCCCACCCCTGTGCTACACTCAGGGTAATATGATGGTGACAGGTTTCCCAATGAGGAACAGTAGAACAGTAGTTTGCCCTATAAGTGGCAGAGATGTTCTATGACCACAACATGTTACATGTGAAATGAAGACCTCTCAGAGTCCTAAGAAACAAACTAACTATTCTTACCAAGGATCTTCCTTAATACACCCCACCTGCATTTCAAATAATGCAGAATTCTGCTGTTCCCCTCAATTCTGAAAGGCTCCTCCATAATTTGTCCACTATTTCAAGCATTTTTAAAAATGATTATTTCAGTATCCTTACTCTGACAGTCCATTGTACAGGCTCTTTGTCTTTGACTCACAGCCTTGTCATACTGTAAAAAAAAAAAACAGTTTGCAATTGTAGCAGTATGTCTTTGAATGTAATGTGCGCAGAAAAGCATCTTTATTATTATTATTATTATTATTATTATTATTATTATTATTATTAATTTGAAATGCTGCCAGAAAAAAAAAAAACCATGTTTTTTCATGTAGGTGAAGTTTTTCATTTTTATTTTATTTCTGCTTTATTTGACCAGATGAGTCCCATTGAGATATCATCTCTTTTTAAAATAGAATAAACCCCCGTTGCCAAACACAGCATAGTTTAATGGTTAACCTTAGTAGTGCTTCACTTTCAAAACCTACTGGGTAGCAGTTAAGTGTTTTCGTAATTTTGGAATTGATTTTATAAATTGAACTATAGTAACATATCTTGAGCTGAATATACATACTACCACATGAGATTCATTTCTTAATCTTTCTTTGAAACTCACAAATTACCACGCTTTCCTACTTATTTTTAGTATTAGAGCAATTGTCTTAAAAAAAAAAATATATATATATATATATATATACACATCTCAAAATAATTTTTGCTTTAACATAGACTGAAATTTTTTAAATCTTTCATTTTGACAAGCGGCTGTGTCACGTGACACAATTTCACGCTCTACAGGTCATCAGAACAGTCAAGGCTCATGCATTGTGCCCTACAAGTTGCCATGACATGGCGCGCGCGGTTAGAGCAGCTGGGCTCATGCATTTAGCCATGGGAATTCTAGAGAGACTCCAGTTTCAAACCCCAGGTATTCAACTGCGGTCACTCCTGCAATTTGTTAACCGTGCTGTTGACTTTAGCGTGGACGGTTTGGAGTGGGAGTCAGCAGAGGGTTAGGAGGTGATGACCTTTGACCCAGTCACTCAGCGGGATTCCCCGGCCCTTTCTCAGACAATTCAACTCTAAAGGGAACTGTCTCATTCACTCAAACTAAAGAAGAGCACAGCCAAACGGAGCGAGAGGGAGAGCGGACGCTTCAAATGATGTAGACCAACATATTAAATACCAGGTGATATATCTTGTTAATTGTAATGTGTAATAGCGAAGAAATATATCTGAGAGACATGTCATGTGTACAGTTCTCTGAGACCTCCTCAGACAGTTCCTCAGAGATAAATGGTAGTATAGACTCTTCAGGTCATATTCTGAACATTTTTGAAAATGGTGAGTAGGTATATTGTGTCATAATATGCAATAAGGTCTTTATTTTCTCATAGAACAAGTCAAAAATATATAACTGTGGAAAAAGAGCATATGAATGAATATATGATTACTACATAATCTGGCAGGATCAATCCACAGTGTAGCCTTCTTGCTGCTGACTCAGGGGAAATAGTTGGAAATGCTTCAGAGAACTATGCAACCCAGCAGGTCTGGTGCAGATGTTAGTTTTGCAATTAAACATGTTTAAATGGAGATGTGCCTTTGGAAACAGGGCAATGACAGGCTCCTTTGTCATGACGTGACAAATAACCGCAGTGCACACCCTCTTCGTTGGGCCAGACACCTGTTCTCGCGGTTCTTGTAATCACCTGGGGAGTGGGTTTGTGGTGGGATTTATTGCTTCTGTTCAGGGACAGAGGAATTCATGGCCCCTGACCCGAGCATGGTTCAGCTGGAGCTGCCAATGAGGCAAAATATAAAAACACAGCTAGGCAAATGTTGGTTTGAGAAATGCTCTGGAGCATCGCTGGACCCTAGGCCACTCTGCCTGAAACAGCAGTGGTACGGGGTGGATAGGTCGCAGAAAGGACAGTCCAGGATGGTTGGCATTTTTGTATATCAGGGTAGAGACAGCTGTGTTTCGCACTGGAATCAATTTGAAATGTGGAGACAGGCCGGCTACTGTGAGGGTCACGATGGGGTGAGGACATCTCTTAGTGATATTCTGGGAGGGGGTTCACTCATTTGGCTTTCTCATCCAGGCTAAGCTTTCAAAAAACCTTCAAAATGCTAAATTCCGCGGTTATTAGAGCAGACTTTTTGCTGCGTCGTTTTTTCTTTCCGTGCACCGAAGAGGCCATTACATCATCTTTTTTTTAACTGACTTTGAAATTGAAACTTTCAACAATAAACTTGTTCCCTTTTTTAGACTTATATTGTAGGCTGTGTATATTACAATAATTGCTGAGGGCATTTGGACATGATCTAAACATCTCCCTTTCACTGTTTTCATTGGAAGCATTGTTTTCAATTACAACATTAGGATCATTGTACACTACTGTTGTTTAATTCAGTGCAAGACAAGAACCAAGGAAAATAACACTAGATCCTTACGGTACCCTTTGTTGTAGTTTAACTTATTGCTCTGCCTCAGGATCTTATAATTCTTGTATCTAGAGGGCTTTCTAAAATTCTGAAATTACTATGACAACAGAGCATGTTCGAACAATAGGCAGAAAACTAAAGACCTGAACTGAAAATGCTCTCCTTTCAGGAACACACAATTGGATATATACTTTGTTAGTGGAGGTGAAAAACGATCCTACCTGTCACCTTATTTAACAATAAGTATGAAGCCCTTTGTATGCCTAACAAGTGTCTTTATTCTCCCATACAAATCATCAGTCAACTTAGATGGAAGAGATTAAAAGCAGTGTGTTGAGATAGAGTTATAGTTCTGCGGCTCTGCTCATAAATTTCATTGCAGTGTGCAGTGTGTATCCAGCGTGCAGTATGGCACAAAAATTGATGTGACCAGTATAATATGATGAGATATTTGAGAAAAATTGACTTTGCTTTGTTAAATGTCAGCCATATACAGTATAAGTGCGAACAATGTATACAATACTGGTGATAGACGAAATAACGAAATGTTGTGGGAAATAAACGTTGTGGAAAGCTTTTAAAAGTCTAGACTGTGGATCTGTGCGGAAAGAATATGAGTAGGTCCATGAACATCTTGTTCCTGTTTTATATTAGTTGTAATTTGTACACAGTGCCACATGAAAGCCAATCTGGGAATCTGGACTGTACATGCAGCGCTGCTTTGTAGAGCTCAGGAACTGTGAAATATCTCTGTGTTTCTGATCTCCCAGTGTTCTTCGCCACATAAAGGACACAAACAATAGAGAAGGAAGTGCTGGATCCCACACAGACTGAAAGCCCGGCGGACATCCTCCGACCACAGACAGGTGGTGTGACAATGGCAACCCCCCCCCCTTTCTCGTGCCTCCATCATTTTTATCTCTATCTCTGTCCAGCTCTTGCATCTGTTTCATTTCACTTATTTCTGTTTTTCCTATTCTTGAGCCCTTCATTTCATCTTGCTGTCTTTTACTCTTCTTTCCCATGACAACACTGCCTCAGTAACTCCAACAATCACTCCAACAGTCAGTCCAAGCACGACTGTGAAACCCATAGAAAGGGGGAACGAAACGCTATATCAGTTCATTTGTTTTTGTCAGTATTTTTCCATGAGACTGTGCATTTGTTGAAGGTATTAAAGGACAGTCCAGTTTAGAGCTTCCTGGCTCTGGGCCCAGCTGAGCCCAACATTGCTCATTTGTACAGATTGGTTATTGAATTGGACAGGTGCACACAGCTCTGCGTTTCCTGTGGACCAGCACGAGGGATGCTGCAACATAAAAGGCTGTAGGAAAGATCTCTCGTTGCACATTTCATGGAGCATAACTGTATGTGTGTGTGTGTTGTGTTTGTGCGTGTGTGTGTGTGTGTGTGTTGTATTTGTGCATGTGTCTGTGTTGTGTTTGTGCGTGTGTGTGTGTGTGTGTGTGTGTGTTGTGTTTGTGTGTGTGTGTGTTGTGTTTGTGCATGTGTGTGTGTTGTATTTGTGCGTGTGTATGTCGTGTTTGTGCCTGTGTGTGTGTGTGTTATGTTTGTGTGCGTGTGTGTGTTGTGTTAGTGCGTGTGTGTGTGTGTTGTGTTTGTGCGTGTGTGTGTGTGTTGTGTTTGCATGTGTGTGTTGTGTTTGCGTGTGTGTGTGAGTGTGCGTACATGTGGGTGTGCTTCTGTGTATTCCAGCCTGATCTGCATCTGTCACGAGGACAGATGCTGCGAGGCTGCAGCAGAGCCATCAGCTGGCCGGGACAGCTGCAGGTTACAGAGAGCAGCCCTGAGGAGAAGTTTGGAGAACACTAAAGACAGCTGCTGAGCTGCCCCAGCAGAGAAGATGGTTCCTCCAGCCACTGCTCACATGCAGACTCTGTAAATACAGTCCTCCTCATCCCCGTCTTTCGGCCGAGGACTGCGCCACAGAGCCCGGTGCTGAATAACGGTGCCCGAAAGAATTCCTCTAAGCTTTAATTACATGTTGGTACTGACAAGTCTGCTGTGGTGTGAGTTTTTTTGGAGGGTTGTTGTTACTGGGCTCTCTGCTGGCAGGGCCGGAGAAGTCAGGGCAGCACAGGCTGGGCTTGGCAGCTCTCCACTGAGTATCATCTGTAACCTATTTAGTGTTGTAACAGAGACCGGCGAAGCGATGTTGCAACAGGCTGTGTGAGATGCCACAGGAGCGTGTGAATCTCAGCACTCTGTAAGGATCCGGCGCTGGGAGGGGCAGTCTTGGGGACACCGAACCTGCCGCTCTCATGTTCCCCTCGGATCAGTGCTGAGGGCATGCTGGGTAACTTACACTCGTCTGTGAGCGGACGGGCCCGCCGCTCTCACGCAGTCCTCAGTAGACCTTACACACTCGGGCTCGTACCTCGCCGGACCGGGCTCGCACGGATCCCCTGCCTCTGCTCTGTCTGGATTGCGTCACGCCCCGCTGAGAGGGGTCGCTGTTTGGGAGCGAGTCGAAGGAGGGAGCGGGTTTGAAAGAAGGGAGCAGATGATGGAAGGAGGGAGGAAGAGAGGGAGGGGGAGAGAGGGATGGACTGATCAAGTGGTGGCCTGACGGCTGGCTGTCTGACGTCGTTGTGCGGGAGCAGATGCACTGAAAGGTGATCTCATTGTCTCTTCTTAGCAGCCTCCCTTTGCTGTGTTTTCAGTGGTGGGGGGGGTGTAAAGACTGTTTTCACAGTTGTCAGGCTCTATTGCCCCTCACCGCGGATGGGAGGCTCTTTGTCCTGGAGGCCCAGAGTCAGCGCCGTCCTAGGGGTCAATCTGATATTTCGCGCATGAGGCGGAGGTGAATGTCTCCCTAAGGTGACACCTCATTTGTACTCATTAACAGATCTTTTTGCCTCAGGGCCTGATGGAATATCAAACCGGAAATCCCACTTGGATCAGAGAAATGGGATAGCCCTTGAAGATGTTGTATGAGAGAGATCCATTCAATTTAAACACTCACAACCCGCTGAAGCCTTTCTCTGCGTGACAGTAATCGCCCATTCTGAGGATAAAGTAGTTTACACCTATGGCTGACATACAGCCCTGTCACTGGTGCCCTGCTGGGAAGAGAGCCCACCTTTATAATCCGACGGTAATTCAATCTTTCTGCTGCCTACTAAACTGATTTGGCCTCCCAATAAAGACAGTGCTTTGTCAATTCAGCCAATCACACATGGAATCCAAAAAAGCTGGTCTGTTTTTGTTGTTGTCTGTCAGCCCTCTTTACAGTTTTACAGTTTTACCAAGACATCAGAGAGGTATTTCACAAAGCAGGATTATTGAGTTTGTTGGCTAACTGCACTGAGTAAAACCAGGTGCATCTCTTTTTACTTCAGTCCATGATTTGGGAGGGTTCAGGGTTTTACTTAGTGTAGTTATCCAGCTAAATCAGTAATCCTGCTTTGTGAAATACCCCGCGGTACATTTCTTTCTTTGGGCCAGGCCTATTCTCTTTTTCAAAGTGAGTCTCCAGATCAGTGGCTGATGTCACATTGTGATGTCACAATGTTAATTGCGATGTAGTTCAGTGCAAATGGCTGATCTGACTGCTGCCATATGTGGGCCAGTACAACCTCATGAAAGCACTTTTTTAATTGCTTGTTGAAAAAATCGCAATATAAATGCTTTATCACACCGTACTGTACACATCGTCAGGGTTTATCAGCAGGTCACCAGAAGCAGATGCCTGCTGATTGCTGGTTCGGGAACAAAATGAAGATAAACATCAATTGTAAAACTGCAACCTTATGAAGACACTTGCTCTCCCTCTCAAACTTCAGACATATTCAAAGGTTTCAGAAACTTTTCATAAAGCAAATCAATATTCTCAAAGTCTGTGAGCTGTTCCTCATGTCACCTGCACACCCATTTCAACAGTGAGACCAGTCCACTACGGCCAATATGTTTAAACGTGCAATTTTACAAAGCATGAATTCCCTCAGTAGTCAGCCTTAAAAGAGATGCCGGGTTGATTTACAGATTGAGACGGTTCTTTTTTGTTTTCAAGAGGAACTATTACGCTCATGTGGTAATGATTTTTACATCCCAAGCCAATGCTAAGCTTAATACTACATAACCAGTCACTAATGATATATGGTTAGAAAGGCAGTTGGAGCCACAGTCAGGGCAATAAGCCTTTTTGTGTTATGATGTGCTCTTGAATGCTGTGCAGTGTATCAGGCGTGGAAAATGAAAATTACTGTCATGCTATTTTGTGTGAACTTGTCAGCGATGTCATCGTGCTGTTTGGGGTGACTTTTATGCCAAAGTATGAAGTAACTGTTTACAGTCGGAGTGGAGGCACAATGTGGAGACATTCAGGGCTTTTCGGTGGCACCAACATTGTCAGATTTTTTTTCTTGCCATTAGCGTTAATCAAAATCGAATGGTTCTTACCGCTGAATAAGGCAGTGCACTCCAACTGTAAAATCATTTCAAGGGAAACATGCCTAAAGTAATCAGTTTCGGGTACCCTCTAGAGTTTATGAATACACTGCAGTTTGATACGATTTTACTGAGTTTCAGTAATTGATGATTGGTGATATGACCAACTGATGGTCAACAGTGGACCTCTTGAGGTGTTCAGAGGTCATATGGATTTAACCAGTGGTTTAGAAACACTGAAAAAGAAACACAATTGTGGATAGATTTGGTTATCATTCTATATGTAGCCTAGTCATTTCTCAACGTGATGAAAAACAACTTATAAATAATGGAATGCAAGATAATTACTGTAATTTACATTCCAACACACAAACACATTTTTACATGTGAGTGCGATCATCTGAGTAGGACGCACAGTAGTTAGTGGAAGCTGTCCTGAGAAAACAGTTGGCTATTGGGAAAAAAAACAACAACAAGAAGACAGAAGAGACTTTCTGTATGCATTTGAAAGATGTTGACCGCCATAGTTAGAAGCTCTTTGCCCTTGGTCCGTTTAAGATTTCTGAGTAAGTTATGCCCCAGTTTAGCTTGTATCTGCTACCTTGTGTCCATATAGCTGCCCTATCATGTGTACCAGGCACAGGGTTAAGAATGTAAATGCCTTTAGCGCAAGGTGGGGGGGAGGAGGGGGTTGTAAATGCCCCTGCACAGGGAGGAGTGTAGCCCCTGGATCACTGCCAGACACCGCCTGTACCCTATTTCAGTTTGAAATCTTTTTGGAATAGACTTGCTGCCGTTTCTGTTTTTCTCCTTTATTTTTCCACTGGCTGTCAGTTGCACGAGACCACAAAGATGTCATCGGTGCTTGTAAACAACTGCTGGCTCTTCTGCATTGTATAGTTTTCCACGGTGTCCGGCCGTGCGGATGGAAGCAGTAGGCCGCAGCTTGCCTTTGTTGTCACCATGTTAAGTCGCTTTCCATTGTCCATCCTTCTATTTGCCCTGAAATTGCTGCGAGATTACAGTGTTTGCACTGTAATGATATTCCTTTGGCTTCTTTCATTAAAGATGAGGTACAGGTTGAGACTTTGTACCTCTTTTTTTGTAAATTATGAATTATTGTCACACTGCAGCTCAGCGGCAATTTCCAGATGTAGCACTGTTTTTTTTTTGTCACCCACCATTTTCTGGATGAGCTTTGCTTTTTGGTGGTTATTATACCGTTGCTTCTTGTTTATTTTTAAAAAATTGAGAGAGCTGCTGGGAGGCTGATCCTTTTAAGGCACTAGTCCAGTGCGTAGAGGAGCCCCACAGTCTGGCGTCGAATCTGGGCCATGCCAGTGTCCACTGTGACTGGCAGCCACACAGGGCGACCGACACACAGTCGGCTGAAATGTCGCCCAGAGATGTGAGGGTTTCAGTACAGATCCGATCACGTACGGGGGAGTTTGTCTGTTATCTTCCTCCGACTCATATCTGTGCAAGCCCATCTTGTGAACCGCAGTGTGATAAGAAGCAGCGCCTGACTTCACATGCTTCAGAGGCAAGCACATGCTTCTTTGCTCTCTACCAAATCGACAATGATGTTGCGATGAGCGCTGCAGTATAAGTATGATCAGGCATTCTAATTCAAAAACAAAAAGCATAGAACAGGGAGCGTTCTTCGAAATGTTATCAGTGGGTTAGCACATTTAACCGTCGTTATATAATCAGCGCTAACTTTTATTTTTGTGGAAAGCTGGTTTTAGCTGGACGCATCAAGCATGTCAGTGCGTCATAAAAAGCCTATTTGTGAATTATTGGTACAACATGTCCATCATAAAATCTCTTGAGTTTATTTGGTGCTAAAATAACACCTCTGAAAGCCATCTCATAATCTACATCATTTGAGAAAATTATAGAGCTTATTTTATAAACATAGCTTTTACTCAAGAAATGACTGGGCAATAAAATGTATTTAGATTCAGAATAATACTATGTATGTCCTCGTTTATGAATAATACCATTTATGTAATAGCTGAAAAGATCATTTACTAGCAAACACCGAGGGTCCTTCTCATGATGTACAGCCTTCCTTTTTTTTTGCTGTCAACACATTGTTGCTGGGCATCACATATAGCTGTGCAGAGCTGTGATTACTATGCCCACAGTTTACATGAGTCGCTTTCGTAGAATGCACTTAACTGAACAGGAGAAAAGTTTCCTGAGTTATTACTGTACCTATATTATGCTGAATGTGTAACTCGTCAGCACTGACCCGTGTAATTATCACCATTCAACAAACCTTCCTTATCCCTCCTAATTTTAAGATTTCAGGGTATTTTGAGCCTCGGCGGACAATAGTTTGTATCTCTGGCTGCGGTGGCCTTCTCTGCATAAATACAGTGTCATCCGCAGTCCCATAATCAAATGTAATAGGTGTTTACACACGTAGAAGCAAGGCTATAACAGAATGCTAACTTGGGCAGAAAAGAGACGAAACTGGGTTTATTTAGGAAAATCAGTCAAGTTCAGGACATTTTCCTTTTTCATTTTGTGAATCACTGTGTCCATTCAATTGTTAAATCTAAAGTATATGTGAGGAAATCCTTTATTGTGTAAGTATGCTGTCACATGTATGACCCGTGTCTAAGTTGGTAACACTAAAGCAAGGAAACCATATGAGCTGTTGAGTAACAAGAGAAAGAGTTCTTAAATTTCATAACTGCAGCGCCATATTCTATCGAAAGTATATGGGCCTGGCTTTGTCCACACGTTACTATACAGCCTCTACCATGGCAACAAAACACAGATATGTGAACAATGGCTAGAGCAGGTAATGGTGCCCACAATAAGTGCCTCAATTAGCTATTTCTGTTCAGTGGCACTTATTGAATTAAAAGCATTGAATTCTATAGCACTCGAGAAACACATTGTTCATGACTGCGCTCAGCAAGTATCTGAGGTAGGGCACAGTTTTCCTGTTACCAGCCCCTGCTTCTTTCTGGTCACAACCCCAGTAAAAATAATCGCTCTAATGGAAAAGCACCGCACCAAAGCCGGGCAAAGTCTGTGGTGTGTTGCCGTCAGGGGAAAATCATGTGCTTTCAATTTTGCCACAGCGCAACTGACGTGGAGACTGGAGAATGAATCCCTGAGCCGTAATGGCACCGCATCAGCAGCCCGGTGCCGTCACACGCGCTGTCGTCTCCAAGCAGGCCACACTGAAACAGAATCCCCTGTGACGCCCTTGTGTAAGCGCCACTTACACCTTTCAGGCTACAATTGAGCCACTCATCTGGGGCAAAGTGCCTCCCCAAATCCCACCTCCAGCTTCTGAACATTTTATTTGGCCTGCCTTTACGTGTGTGGATTAGAACTAGTCCTTTGACTTGTCTGTACATTTGTGACTGTACTTGATTTGCCTTGTGTTCACTGGGAGAACGTCAAATCAGTGGATTTCCTGGGTATTGACTGGTTCACCTCATGTCAGACTACTGACTGTGTGAGCGTGGATCTGCTGATTTGTATTATTAAACCTTTACTTAACCAGGCAAGTCACTTATGAACAAATTCTTATATACAAGGATGGCACAGAGGCACAGTGGCAAAGGAATTGGTACATACCGCCCCTGTCGGTCGAGTGCCACGCACGCCCACTCCCTATGCCCTGTTAGTTCCCACATATCTCCCTTCCCGCCTCCACTTTAATCATTATCCCCGGCATTACAGAAACAGCTGCCTTCGTAATGAAGCCCATCCCCGTGCGCCCACTGAAGCAGGGTCAGACGCCTCCTGTGTTACTGCAGCTGCCACGTGCAGCGGAGCCCAAGGTGGAGGTAACTGAGCTGGGGGAGCTACCCCCTGCCTCCTGCTCCTCCTCCTCCTCCTCCTCCTTCTCTGCCGGGCCCCAGCCCAGGGGCTGGCTGCATGACAGCTGCTCTCTCTCCTGATCGCTAGCGGTCCTGACCCGCTGATTGGGAAAGGCCCTCTGCCTCCAGAGCCCATTGAGGTAAGTGGGCATGTTGTGCAATGACCTTGCACTCGGCTGGGTGCCTGTGCCTCTCCCTCAGCCAATGAAATGCATAGAATGCATTACTGTGTATTTACATGAAATATTTTACTTTAAATATTTTGTGGTGAATCACTGTATAAACAGTATTCCCCCATTCACCAGAGGAGTCACTATGAACACAGATATATCGCAAAAGTTTTCTACAAAAGCAATTTTTTATTTTATGAGTCATACTCATACGCATGAAACCATTGTTTATATATGCTTTGTGTATTTGTTTATGTCTTTCTTTTATGTTTTTTTTTCTTCTGTCAGCAACAGCCACCTCTAAGATGGCTGACTCACAAGGCCAAACACCTGATTTTGACATGCCCACAAAACTGAACAGAACTACGCCCCAAAAAATATTGAAAAGAAAAAACACAGTTGAGTGAACCGTGGCTCAGAATAAAGGCCCTGATGTTTTGTTTTTTTAAATACTCTTGTCAAATAGTTCTCTTCAGACTTGCATTTGCACAAAAGGTTGCAGGATTTCAGAGGCTTGACTTTAGTATTATGAAAATGAGACGGAGGTGAGTTATGAGAAAACACTTTGTCTGTTTAACCAAGCCTTTAAATAAAGTGACCTTCAGCACAGGGCAAATGTCAGAATTATTTAGGTGTATTCAATGAAAATTGATGGACCTTCAACGCCTGAAGCAAAGAGGTCATGGCACTGAGATTCACATACAGTATACCTGCAGCCTGGAACAGAGGCAGCAAAGCAAAGCGTTTACTTGTTGAGGTCTGCTGCCCCCTTGTGGTGGGTTGCATTCAGTGCACTGCCACAATTTCATTGCATAATAACATTTCAGTCAAACAAAACATTTATTTTGGGCTGAATGTATTATATTTTGATGTAATACATTCAACATAGGGCTATTAACCTAGTATAGGCTTACTGGAATGAAACTTACAGCTAAGTGAATTTCAATTTTTAAGATTGAGAGAACAAAAAAACATGATGTAATTTGGTAACCATGTGACCTCAAAAGAAAACCTGGTATTTTATATAAATGGAAAGCATGACTCCATTCTGTTTAATGCATGCATTTTTGTATCACTGATAATAGAAGCTTGTAATATATAAGGCGTAACTGCTTACGCGATATCAGCTTTATGGCTGTTTGACTGACTGGTCTATCTATAACACAAACGTTTTTATCACTGAGATTGTACTGTATGGATAACAAATATGGAAAACTTTTTCAGTTGCACTTGTATACAGGGAGGCTATTACCATCGTAACTTAGGTGTTAATCACTGATCACATTGTTGCAGTGATGGAGCAGACACCATGGGCCTCATTTACCAGAGTTCATATGCAAAATAAATGACTCCTGAGTCTTGACCATACATACAAACATTTCCCCATGTTTGGTACTGTAAGTACTGCTTGCCAAAAAAATAATCTTTACATAATATCGGTCCAGCCAAGTGAAACATTACTCATTTTAATAACCCTTGATGTAGTAAGCATGGCGTACAATATGCAATGTCCAGATAATAATATAATCGGGTTATACAGTATATATTCTATGTAAATTGAGAGGTTTTTCAGCCCCATACTTTAGTGAAAAACATTACATAGAGGGTTACCAGGTGGTTTTATTCCTTCAAGTCACTGTTGCAGTTCATGTATGGGTCTGGTATTGAATCTGGCAGTCTTGGAGGGTGACACACAATTTGTTCTAGCATCGACCAGAGATGGGAGGAGTTCAGTCGGCTAGAATAACGGCATCTTGTCGCTCATTAGTAACCCCTACTGGTCAATCATGTGGCCACAAGTCTGTATGTTGTCTTCCTGCAATTCATGTTTGTCAGTGCTAGCCTAGCTTGTGTATGAGGCGGCGTTGCGGACAAAAGTCGGTCATAAAACACGAGAGGAAACAAACCACTTTTGCGCAAGAAAGATCCAGTTATCCTGCTAGAAAGGTCCAGTTAGCTCACGAGCGGAATTGAAACCCTGCGAGAGGGATTGAAACCCCTGCGAGAGAGGTCCAATGGACAGTGCACGCGACGAATGAAAGTGGCTCGTGAGAGAGGTCCAATGGATAGCGTGCGCGGTCCACTGGTCAGCAATTTGGTAACTGTAGCTACAATGCAAGTAGGCATGTGACATCTAGTACCGGATGTTTTTGCATTTAAAAATATATTCATTAAACCAAACGTTCTTTTCCGATAAGGGAACTGATGTGCTATATGAATAACATTGGCTTATATTGTGTCAATGGGGTTTGTTCGTTCATGAACACCACCAAAGTTAAGGAAACTAAAGAGCTAAAATGGATGGGTATTTCACTTTGGTAGCATCTTAAGCTCTAGTTTCCTGTGTGCATGCATGAGTTCGGCTGGCATGAACCTGTAAGAAAACTAGAGCTTAAGATGTTACCGAAGTGAATTATCCCATTTAGCTCTTTAGTTTCCTTATCCACAGTCGCCCCTAGTGGTAGTGATCGACGTCCCTAATATAGAATTCATATTTCTCTGAAATTATGAATTACAGATTTAACTATATAGTGGGAAGAGCCACCTCTCTTTGGTTCTTCCCACGCCCGATAAAGGCACCCCTCGTGAAGCATGAGTGAGTCCCACTGTCCCAGCAATGCCTTGGTGGTGGGTGAGTGGGGACCTGCTATCTCTCTACTTGGGGCCTTTGGTGTATTCCTTACATGTTAGCCAGCGGATCATGGGCCCAAGGTGGTCATCCAGACATTGGAGTTCCCCTATCTTAGCTGATGACATCTCCTCCAGCAGCGCACTTGGTTGATGCATTCAAGCACCAGTTGGAGGTTGGAGAGGGCCTCTGTAAACATAGCTGCATGCACCAGGAGGTCGTCCAAGTACAGCATACAAGCAGAACGGAGAATGGGGCCAAGGACACACTCAATGAGGCATTCAAATGTGGCAGGGCCGTTACACAACCCAAATGGCGTGACTGTAAACTGCCAGAGTCTTCGGCTAATGGTGAAGGCAGGCTTTGCACAGGATTCCAGGGCCATTTCCACCTGCCAGTACCCACTTCTTAGATCCAGGGAGCTGAACCATTGGGAACCTACCAAAGAGTCCAGGGCCTCATCGATGCGGGGGAGTGGATATGAGTCTATCCGGGTCAGGTTATTGAGTTGCCGATAGTCCACACAGAATCGGAGGGACTCATCCTTCTTGTTAACCAGCACTACAGGAGACGCCTAAGGGCTATCTGAGGGTTCAATGACACTCTGTGGCTGCCATCTCCTGGATCTTTGCCTCTGCCACTTGAAACTTCATCAGAGGGAGACGGCGGGCTCTCTGACGGACTGGGTCCACGTTACCAGTGTTTATGTGGTGCTGTCTGGGTCCACGTTACCAGTGTTTATGTGGTGCTGTACAAGGTTTATGCGGCCACACTCCAGGTCACTCAAAGCGAAAAGGTGTCTGTTCTCGATCAACAGGTTCCGCACCTGCTCCCCCTCTTCCTGGCTCAATCCCTTCCTGCGCTTTTGGGACAGTTCTTCCAGTGCAGCGGCCGTTTCTGGTGATGTGCCTTCCCATTACCCTGTGCCCAGGCACAAGATCTGTGGTCCGCCTGCATTACAGTGAACGGTAAGGTCCTTCAGTACTTAGTTGCCTACCTCCAGCTGTGGTTAAGCTGAACCACAGCACCAACAGCTTTCAAAACATCCAGTCCAAGGATACAGCCCTCTTGTATGTCCGCTAGCCAGAATTCTTGCTGTACCTCTGTTTCCCCCATCCACAGGGTCAGTTTACTTCTCCCCCTCACGGTAGCACACTGGCTTGTGACTGTTTCCATCCTTACTTCCGTCGGCATTCACTGCACTTCTTCTCTCAGAACCCCTAGTCTCACCAAGCTGATGGTGGACCCCGTATCTACGAGGGCAGTGCAGGTGTTGCCATTTAGCAATGATGGCACAGTGTCGGACTGCTGTGGCTGCTCCTTCTTCCGCCATGATGGTCTCCACCTCATCTGCTGTATGCAATGCCTCTTCAATGGTGAGTGGCTTGGCAAGCCGCACTTGTTGCCTGAGGTGAGGTGGCTGTAGACCCCATAGAAAGAAGTCCAGGGCCAGGCATTGGATGGCAGATGGGGGCATATGAGGATACGCGCGGCTCACCAGACGTCAAATGTAAGCCGCCAGGATCCCTAACTTCTCCTGGCCTTGTCTCTGTCTTGAATGGAGTTGATCCCGGAGGCTTATCAGCAATCGGGTATTGCCAAACCGGCAACCCAGGGTAGTGGTCCAGCCGCCAGGTCTAGAAGCAATTGTCTTGCTTCTCCCTCCAGGGCCACTGCTAGGTTGACTACTTGCTGGTTCTCCACCCATATCATCACCCCAGCAATCAGGTTGAACTGGGCAGGGAATTTCTTCCAGCTGGAGCTCCCTTCGTAGCGCCCCAGCTTCACCGAGAGAGGGTTTGGGCTTAGCCAGGGGTTGGAACATGAAAGACGAGGAGGGGACTGGGGCAGGATGGCTTCATGTCCTCGTGTTTGTTGCCATGGTGCAGTAGAGTCGGAAAGTGTTGGACTGGAGCTACATCTGCAGAGTGTGTTCAACTCGCCAGTAGTGCCGCCCACGTTGCTTTTGGGTCTGAATGTCTTTGGTTGCACAGATGGGGCAGAGTAACTTGGGTTGAGGCTCCCTCTCTTCAGGTCGTGTCCAGCTTGCTTCTGGTGTTTCCCCCTGGTGGCTCAATCGCCGCAGATCATGCCCAGCATGCTTCTGATGGATCCCTCTGGTGGCTCCCTCAAATGCAGAGAGATTGTAGTATCGCTTGTAAGAGGACCTGAAATAAAATATCAAGAGTATTTTGATGTTGTTGGGTCACAGACATCAGAAAATCATGACATGCCAAAGATATGCAACCAAATATTAAGTATGATAACTTTATTAAAGTTTATGTTAATTTGTCCAATTACTTTTGGTACCATAAAATGGAGGGACTATGCATAAAAATCAATTGCTACACTATTCACCCAATATAGATGTAAAAACCCGGCAGGATGTGGCAGTAACTTATTTTTGGGCTTATTCTGATCTCTATGAGAATTGGGGGGTGAGACTAGATTCAGCTGTAAATTACGCTGGTACAGTATGAAACACATGACTGGCGAAATGGCTGTACGTCATCAAGGGTCTAAGGTATCAAACGAGCCCCAAACCATCACTCTGCGGCCAGATATGAAGTAGATGTGGATGGATCCCTTTAAGGGTTGTTTCTCCTGACTTATTTTCCCATAGAGTTATATATAAAAATGAGTCAGGAAAAATAACCCTTGCAGTGATCCATCCACATCTACTCCATATCTGGCAACAAAGTGATGGTTTGGGGCTCGTTCGATAGCTCAGACCCTTGATGACTTACAGCCATTTAGCCAGCCATGTGTTCCATACTGTACCAGTGTAATTGACAGCTGAATCTAGTCTCACCCCCCAATTCCCATAGAGATCCATTCAAATGCAGAGCTTATAGTATCACTTGTAACAGTATCTGGAAATAAGATATAGAGAGTATTTTGATGTTGATGGGTCACAGACTTCAGGAAGTAACAGCATGCAAAGGATATGCAACCAAATATTAAATATGATACTTTCAAAATATGTTAAAGCAAAGGGTATGAATACTTATGTAAATTAAAACTTTCAGTTTTCGATTTTTAATACATTTGCAAATATTTCTAAAAACATGTTTTCACTTTGTCATTATGGGCTATTTTGTGTCGAATTTTGAGACAAAAAATGAACTCAATCTATTGTAGAATATGTCTGTAATGTAATAAAACGTGGAGAAGGTGAAAGGGGTGGGCAGACTTTCCGGCTTGGCTGTATATACATACAGGTGCAGCTCAAAAAATTAGAATATTGTGAAAAAGTTCAATATTTTTTGTCACTCATTTCAGAAAGTGAAACTCATATATGATATAGATTCATTACACATAGAGTGAAATATTTCAAGCCTTTATTTCTTGTAATTTTGATGATTATGGCTTACAGCTAATGAAAACCCAAATTCAGTGTCTCAGAAAATTAGAATATTGTGAAAAAGTTCAATATTGGAAACTCATGGTGTCACACTCTAATCAGCTAATTAACTCAAAACACACAAGGTTTCCTGAGCCTTTAAATGGTCTCTCAGTCTGGTTCAGTTGGCTACACAATCATGGGGAAGACTGCTGACTTGACAAATGTCCAGAAGACAGTCATTGACACCCTCCACAAGGATACCCTCCTTGTGGAGGGTGTCAATGACTGTCTTCTGGTCATTGCTAAAGAAGCTGGTTGTTCACAGAGTGCTGTATCCAAGCATATTCATAGAAAGTTGAGTGGAAGGAAAAAGTGTGGTAGGAAAAGGTGCACAAGCAACAGGGATAACCGCAGCCTTGAGAGGATTGTCAAGCAAAATCCATTCAAGAATTTGGGGGAGCTTCACAAGGAGTGGACTGAGGCTGGAGTCAGTGCATCAAGAGCCACCACGCACAGACAAATCCAGGACATGGGCTACAAATGTCGCATTTCTCGTGTTAAGCCACTCCTGAACCAGAGACAACGTCAGAAGCGTCTTACCTGGGCTAAGGAGAAAAAGAACTGGACTGTTGCTCAGTGGTCCAAAGTCCTCTTTTCAGATGAAAGTAAATTTTGCATTTCATTTGGAAATCAAGGTCCCAGAGTCTGGAGGAAGAGTGGAGAGGCACAGAATCCACGTTGCTTGAAGTCCAGTGTGAAGTTTCCACAGTCAGTGATGATTTGGGGTGCTATGTCATCTGCTGGTGTTGGTCCACTGTGTTTTCTGAAGTCCACAGTCAACGCAGCCATCTACCAGGAAATTTTAGAGCACTTCATGCTTCCTTCTGCTGACAAGCTTTATGGAGATGCTGATTTCATTTTCCAGCAGGACTTGGCACCTGCCCACACTGCCAAAAGTACCAAAAGCTGGTTCAATGACCATGGTATTACTGTGCTTGATTGGCTAGCAAACTCGCCTGACCTGAACCCCATAGAGAATCTATGGGGTATTGTCAAGAGGAAGATGAGAGACACCAGACCCAACAATGCAGACGACCTGAAGGCCGCTATCAAAGCAACCTGGGCTTCCATTACACCTCAGCAGTGCCACATTGCCACGCCGCATTGATGCAGTAATTCATGCAAAAGGAGCCCCAACCAAGTATTGAGTGCAGAAAAATGAACATACTTTTCAGAAGGCTGACATTTCTGTTTAAAATATCCTTTTTTATTGATCTTATGTAATATTCAAATTTTCTGAGACACTGAATTTGGGTTTTCATTAGCTGTAAGCCATAATCATCAAAATTACAAGAAATAAAGGCTTGAAATATTTCACTCTATGTGTAATGAATCTATATAATATATGAGTTTCACTTTCTGACATGAGTGACAAAAAATATTGAACTTTTTCACGATATTCTAATTTTTTGAGCTGCACCTGTATATATGAACTAGAGCTTAAAGCACAACTGAAGTTTGGTAGAACTTTGGGTTGTGTAGTTACCTGGCTATGATATGATATGAGTCCAAATGGTGGCGAAATATGTTTGTTAGTTGCTCTGTGCTCCCCTGGGGTGATAATCCAGACAGTGTTGGGGAAGCTACTTTGAAAGCATAGCTTTGCAAGCTAGCAATTACTTCACACTGGAAGAAGTTGAACTACAGCAAAGCTACCCTAGAGATAAATCTAGTTTGGTTAACTAAAGCTACTTAGAAACAGTAGTTCAAACTACTGATCAAATTGACAATGTATATGTGATACGAAATTATAACAAAATATAATACAAAAAAGTCACATGCCAGCAAAAAATGCCAGTCAATTGAGTTTATTGCAAAAAGTGCCCATTTGTTCACAGGTGATACATAAATCAAAAAAATAAAATACCCCACTATTCATGGGAAAGTGCAAGGAATGTCAGCTTTGGTTTTGTATACAATGTCCATCAGTCAGACCCCTGCCTTCCAGAAACTAGAGTCCAGGTGGGGGTATTGCACCAAGCAGGATTACTCAGTTAGCCAGGTCACTTCTAAAATAGCATGCAACAACTTCTCTGAACATTTGTTATGGCAAAAAAGTAATTTAACTACTTGAATCACTATGAAAATATGAATGTAGTTGAACTACCAGCAAGCTACTGCAAAATGTAGTTAAACTACTAGTTTAATTACATGTGGTTCACTACTCCCCAACACTGAATCTAGAATAAGGTATTTGTCGCTCTCCATTCACTTCTATGGGGAAGCTTAAACGGTCTCAAAATGACACTTCTAGCACATATACGATCGCGAACTAAGAGGATTCTGTCAATACAAGCAATAAGCATTTCTCTTACGTATTTTTTTATTTATTAAATGGTCCGACCTGCCGACATTTTGGTAGTCTTTTCTGGTAGCTTGCTAACAACATTAAAGAAAATAATACTTTATAAATAATTCGCCTACACGAAAAAAAACATATGTAACAGAAATTCGTATTGCTCATATCATGGCCAGGTAACTACACAACCCAAAGTTCTACCAAAGTTCAGTTGTGCTTTAAGATGCTGCCAAAGTGAAATACCCATTTTAGCTCAGTTTCCATAACTCTGGTAGTGTTCATGAACAAACAAACCCCAGTGGCACGATAGGCCGACGGTATTAATATAGCACGTCGTTTCCCATATCGGAAAATAACGTTTGGTTTAACGAATATACTTTTGAACGCAAGAAAATCCAGTATTTTCATTGCTCTAGAGCAGGGGTCACCAACCCTATGCCCGCGGGCACCCGGTCGCCCGTTGGCTCCTTCTCAGTCGCCCGCGAGGCATGTTCTAAAAATAGCAATATAACGCGTGTATCTACGTGGCTCGTTATCGGCGATTTACTGTTAACTTAGGCACGCAAACGAACACTCGCGGTAAATACGCTAAATGAACAATTTAATAAACAGTATTTTATTCCCCCCCCCCCCCCGTCAACAATTTCAATCGAGGTCAGCGAAATCCTTTGATCGCACCCCCTCCCCCCGTCAACAATTTCAATCGAGGTCCGCGAAATATTTCGATAGCACCCCCCCCCCTCGTCAACAATTACAATCCAACAAGTAGCCCTCCGTACTACTCAGTACCCTTGAAGTAGCTCTCAGTTGCAAAAAGGTTGGTGACCCCTGCTCTAGAGGTTACATGCCAATTTATTGTGTACATTTCCCAAACTGTTCCACTAATCCACTAATAGTGATAACGTTACTGAGATTATAAAAAACCAGAAAGTGGCTAGCCGAGCTAATTTACACAAGAGGCCGGCAGAAAAGTTATTATCGATAATTGGATATAAGCAAATATTACGTTTTAACTACGACAGCAACTTGGTAAGAATACATAACGTTCCGTGTCGATGGTGTTCGTATATGTGCTAGAGGTACGTTTTCTGGGTTGTTTCGTGAAATTAATGGAAGTGAACAGAACCACCTTAAGGCCCTGTCACACTATAGCGTTTCGTACTAGCGTATGCCAGCGTATTAAAAATATCACTCATACGCTGATATACGCTGACATACGCTAGGGGTACGTTAGGCATAGGTTGTATACGTTTCAAGCACGGTCGCATTCGGTGGCATACGCTGGCATACGGCGAGGCACCAAAAGTTTTTTAAGCATGCTCAAAAATTTTGTGCGTGTTCGGACGTATGGTTTATACGCTAAACATACGCTAGGCATACGCTGAATACGCTAGCATTAAGCTAGAGGTACGTTACTCATAGGTCGAGTACGCTGGTCATACGCTGACATACGCTGACATGATTATTGATAGCGTATTGATAGCGCATGAGTAACGTACTTCTAACGTATGTCTGACGTATCTGCAACGTATATAGACATCTTGGCGTATGCCTGACGATTGAAAGAAGCAGAGGAACCTCCTGAAGCACTGGGCCAACTCAGGTGCAGGTGCAGTTCCATGGCAAGACAGGATGATTTAGAACAATTGTATAGTTTAAAGTCAAGTGTAAAATGCAGTTTATTATTCTATGGGTCAGGGGAAACTTATAAATTACACATCATTTGATGTATTATAAAAGTATGAAAAACACCAGAAGTAAGTTTAAAAAACGTTTATTCATATGATCAACTGATCATTAATAATGCCACATGATAATAATGGTAATAATGGTACATAGTAGGGATGCAAATATTAAGGAATTTCTTTAATCGATAGTTGTTAACCTTAACAAAAAATCGTCGATTAAAAACATAAAAGCTAAATATAGTTTATGATAGACAAAATGCATGTTATATTCCTCAATCAAAGATTTATTGTAACATTTGAGAAACAGGCATTATTGTAGCATAACAAAAATAGAATAGGAAGGCGTGTATAGGCTACTTTAACAGAGAAGAAATTGCGCTCGGTCTCATCTGTAGCAAGCGAAACCGTTGCTCCGCTAGGCACTTGCAGCATGAACATAATCGCTCTTGAAATTGAAAGGCGACAGTTAAACTAGTAGACCTAGCATAGAACAGTCAACTTAAAACATAGGCTATTATGTTTTGAATAGGCTCCTCATATGCATACTAGATAGACCTACTTATTTTTATTCAAGAACATTTAAGCATATCTACGTGGTCTGGAGTGAGTCGTGTGCGCAGCCTGTTTATTAGCTCTCTTATTGCCATCATGTCCTTTTCAACCATGTTGCATACCCTCTGAGTAATAGCCTACAGTCATTAAAGAGTCAATACTTCTTTCCTGGTTGTGGTGGTGTGTTGCGTTCCCCATCCTGAGAACCGAGAATGTGGAAAGGCCGATGGTTATATTGGCACTTTGTCACGTGATAGCGGTACGCTGGACACGCGCAGTTCATACTCTACTCATACGCTAGCCATACGTACATTACGCTAGCCATACGCTGGCGATACGCTACTCATACGCTACTCATAGGTTCAATACGGTAAGTATCCGAAAAATTCTTTATTTTCAACGGCTTTTTGCGCGTATGAAAATTATTTCATGAATTTACATCCGCAACTCATACGTTTCTCTCATACGCAATAGTGTGACAGGGCCTTAAGTCTCTCTCGCAAGCCAATTTCATTCAAGTGCGCTATCCATTGGACCTCTCTCGTGAGCCACTTTCATTCGTCGCGCGCGCTGTCCTTGGATCTCTCTCGCGAGTAACTTTTATTCAAACGTGGTTCGTTTCCTCTCACGTTTTTCAACCGACTTTTGTCCACAACGGCTCCTCATACTTGTGAACGGTGGTGCGATAAGAAGCGGACATCACATGCTTCAGAAGAAAGCATGTGGTTGTCTGTGCTCTCTCAAATCAACAACAGATGTTGCTATGGGTTTTGGACCATGTGTATGATTGGCATTCCAAATTGGGGAAAAGCATTCAAATAATAATGAAAAAACACAAAATAAATTCAGATTCATGTTGCTTATTGAGTTTTACAATGTTTTTCCATCACCAGAGATGTTTGTATCTAATGAAAATTGTTGTAAGGAAATATATGAAGCAATTTAAATGTTTTTTTTGTTTGTTAAAGTTTCGTGTCACAACAGTTATATTGTTTTCAATCACTCTGTATTGATTTCAAATCGCATGAATATCCATCTGTACACTGTAATTCAAAATAGGTTCTATTTTTATCACCATCACTCCCAAGATAAGCACGCAGACTTCTTATTTGTTTTGAGAACATGAATCTTCTAATGAGTTTTTCTTTTCATGAATCTTTAATACAAAGTAAACTTCACGAAGGCATACCAGTTATTAATATTTGATCTCAAGAATTAAAGTCAAGATTTAAAACTGGTTTGAGCTATCATTCCAAGCCAGCCTTTATTTTCTAATACGCAAAATGGCAATCATTCAATTATTTTCTATAGTACATTCATTCATTCAGAGCGGGACATTTGGTCCGTACCATTTTTTTCCTGTGTAAATAGGGTGTTATGGGCATTAGACTTTATAGTTATGCTCATCGTTTAGAAATTGCGGGATTTGTCATTATTGACATCTCAGCATTGTTGATTTCTGAACACTGAAATGATCAGTCGACTAAAAACCTTTTCTTTGTCAATGCAAACCTTTAAGATACTCAAAGGTTGATCTGAAAGATAAGCCTAAATAGAAAACGCTCCTCTTTGTTTACATGACTTATGAAGAGGCCCTGATAGACTGAATTTAAACCACAGTGCATTATGGTGGTTATGACTCATCAGAGATTTTAAGTTGCACCTGTAATAAGCGATAAGCTCTCTCTGATTGCATGCTTACAGATGTAACTAGGCAGCATCTGATTCTTGGAAGCTCAGTCATAGTTTCTCAGAAACGCCTCTCCCTGCACTGCATGGTACAGACCCTGCTTTTTTGTTGTTGTTGCATTGGCTCATGGCAACACAGAAAAGGGCAGCAGTGTAGTGTAATGGTTAAGGAACTGGACTTGTAACTGAAAGGTCGCAGGTTTGATTCCCAGGTAGGACACTGCTGTTGTACCCTCGAGCAAGGTACTTAACCCAAAATTGCTTCAGTATATATCCAGCTGTATGAATGGATAAATGTAATAAGAAGTTGTGTAAGTCACTCTGGATAAGAGCATCTGCTAAATGCCTGTAATGTAATGTAATGTAAAGAGTTTCCATCACTTACTGTACCATGAAATAATGCAGGTAATCAGACGGTTTCCATGCTTACAGTATGTCATGTATACGTGTGTACTGCACATATTTTCAGTTGATTGAAATTACAGATGCAATCCTTATTACTCGATTTCATATGAGCCAAATACTACACATTCAAATTAAAACATTAGTTTTCAAAATAAACCAAACAACACATCAGAATGTAAAAAAAAAAAAGTCAAAAAAACAAGGTGTTATCCACAAATAAGTCAGAGAAAACTATAAATAGACCTTATACATAATGTATTATTATCTGGTTCAAATATAAATCTAAAGTTGTTTAATGAATTACAGAATGTTGCATGAGAAAATGCATTTAGAAGGGCCTGCTGGATGGCTTGTCATGTTAAAACACTGACTTGTCTGACAAGACCCATGGTCTTGTATTGGGTCTTGACAGTGCCAGTGCCCTGAACTGTATAAGTGGCCAAACGTTTCCTACATTCAGAGTCACAAGTCAAAGCACAGCCTAAAAAACATTCAAGTTTAAAAGACATTTTCACATGCATAACAAGTGATATAGCAGTAACTGTTGTACTGCGTCAGAGTTACGTGTGAAAAATGTTACGTTCTGACTTATAACCGAGACAAACCAAGACCCCCAGTTATGACAGTAGAGGGCAATGTTGGTCCTTCACTGTAAATTGTCCTTTCCTCTGTTATCGTCCGACCGCTCTGCACTTTCATGTCAGAAAGGCTGAAAGCTTGGGCCTTCTTTCTTTTCTTTCTTATTCATTTTCTTTCTGAGCATTTTGTATTCATAATCTTCCCGGCAACAATGTTTCCTGATTGTGATCATATTTCACACATTTTTTGGTCATATACAGTAATGGAATTGCATCAAATATCTCTCTGTACTATAATTCTATGGCAAAGGGAAGTATAAGGCAATACCATATGGCTACTAAATTGTGTAAGTAAAATTTCCAAACATTCTATTATACATTTTTTATATGCCTACCCACATATTTTAATTTAGTGCACAAAATGATTTCTTGCTGTTGTGTGTAAACTGGTTTTCTTATCTCTTGGTCCCTTTCCACACTCAATATGAGCATTGCAAAATACAAGTTTTGCATAATTTTGGCAGGAATTCACACCTTAATTTTACATTTGTCACAAGCATGGTCACTCGGTATCCTTTGGACCGTAGGTTAAAGTAACCCAAAATGCAGCTGGTGAGCCTTGCAGCTACAATCTAGCTTTTGCTGTAAAACAGGACTAACAGCAATTACACAGTTTGTTGCCAACTTGTTTTTTGCCAACTTGTTGTTGTACATTTTTAGACAGCTTTTCTCAGCATACATAAATTGAAAAAAAAGTCCATTGGTCCTTGCATCATAAGCCTCCGTGTTTGAGATTTCTCATGCATCCACTTTTCTTACTGAGAAAGTAAAAAATAAGTTCCCTCAATTAACTCACATTCTTAGGTTTACCTCGGATCCCTGTGCATGAGACAAAATGAAATGTCAAATGTCAGTTATAATTCATAAATGAATGTTCCAAAAAAACAAAAAAAAACAAAAAAAAACCTGTAAATCTGCCAGGGGTTTTCCAGCTGGACTTTTATGGTTGAGTAATATGTTTCTAAGCATTCCCAACGATGTCAGGATATGGAGTGGCTGACAAGATCAGCACTGTGCCTATCTATTACAAAGGGCAGTGGGTTTCCTTTGCTGGGGTCTGGAAACCTGGTTTCAGTAATGGGGGATGTACTAATCCCCCGTTTCCCATCTGCAGACACAAAGAGCTTATACCTGTAGTGTACACACAGTCTATTCATATTCATGACATGAATTCATGTTACTTCGGTTTGCACCTTTCCAAGACCAGTACCCATTAATAAGTGCATATGTTTTGCAAACCAAACCAAAGATTTTGCAATCTGACCTGAAAATAATAATAATAAATAATAAATGGTTGGCTAACAATACAGGACATAATTAATTTGTAAAAATAAAAGCAAGTGCACTGGCTTGTGCAGAATGTATATAATTAAGAATATATTCTTCATTAGCGTGGATGCCTGTGGACTGGGTATACTATGCTTTCTTTCCCAAAACCCAAATGAGGTCCCCACTATAGGCAGCTGCAGGCTGAAAACACACCTGTTTACACTGCTTCTTGGCTTAAATAACACTGAATTTATTCTATGTTGACTAGCCCTGTCTATGCTACTGTATAGTATAACACTATGACCTCAAACCCAGCTGCTACTTATATATGCTTTATGCATCTACTTTTGTAAGTCACTTTGGATAAGAGCGTCTGCTAAAGTTTTTATGTAAACGTAACACACCTGAACCCCTGGGCTTATATTTTGGGAGCCCGTGCTTTAGATGTTGCATGCTTATTACAATAACTGAGGCACAGTGACAGCAGTCAGTGCAGGCACAGTGCAAGCCCTCTACTGGCTCCTGCTGTTCAGCCTGCATTCTCCATCAGCCATGTTGGAGACAGCACACTCTGGCCTCCTCCTCTGAAGCTCTGATTGGATCCTATCAGCCCCCGCACACCAGTCACCCCTCCGCATCCTCCAGTGACGTGCAATCTCTGTCCACTTCCCATCCCACTCACTGCAGAGGAGTAGCCTCAGGAATGGAAGGGAAGGGGGGAAGGGGGGGGGTTTGGTGAGGTGGTTCTCATCCATGGTCAAACAGCTGAACGCTGTCCTTTCTTTCAAAGGAAGTGGAGCTCATAGGTGGAGGACAGCGCATTTAAAATACTATTCCTCCCGACCTGAACGACCTGTTCTCAACCACTGCCTCCTCCACCAGACCTCTGCAACTCACTCAGAACACTGATGCTTGCCTGAGCTACAACATCCCTCGATCCGGCCATGTCACTTCCTTTCCCATCCACCCCAAGTGGCTACTGATAACACCTTGCAAACCTCGGTACTAGCCTATCGGGTGACTAAAGGGAACCTTCCATACCTTCAGATGATCATTAGACCACCTTATACACCAGCCAGGCCTCTCTGTTCCGGCCTGGCCATGGCCACCTTGTCGTTCCTTCCTTTGTTTGCGATACTAATTGTTGGTTTGTTCTGCGAACTTTACACTTATTTATTTTAATTGAGCCTTTTTGGTATTCCTGATGTTCTCCATCTCTGAAAGCTGCTCTCGATAATAGAGTGTGCTAAGTGATTGTAAATATGTAATTTAATGAGTCTTTTTTCTGTAGATTGTTGAGTGTAAGTAGATATATGAAGATGCAGTGCACAAATGTACTAATTACTACCAATAGCAGTAAAAAAAAAAACTACCGATTTTTGTTTAAAAGAAAATTATTTTTTTCATTCGTAGTTTTATCATTAGGTTCATTCATTATCATTTGAATTTTATTTTAGATCATTTGCACTACATCATAAACTTCAGATAAAAAAAAAACATATCCTGGGGGTAGTAGCTGGATTGCAAAATGTTTTTGGGAAAATAAGTTTTTCTGCTAATTTTTCAGTTTACTTGGACCAAAGCTCCAGCTAGAATGAGAATGACCACGTTCACCTTGAATCATAAACTTCAGAAAACAAGATTGAAGTTGTCGCTACAGTCCACCCTGGGGTAGTATTGAATTGGCAATAAGAAAGCAGCTTTTGTGGAAAACAAGTTTTATTGCTTTGTTGCTATGTTTTCAGTTGAGTTGGACAATAACTCAAGGCTATGCAAATTCATAATGATTGAAATAAATGCATGTGTAGACAAATGGAGGATGCATTTTTTTTACAAATGATAAGCCCTGTGCTTGCTACTGTAGAAAGTACATTCTAAATATTTTATATTCGAAATACAGAGGTTTGTAAAGAAGTGTTTGTGAGAAATAGTCCATACTATAGTAGGTGAATAAACAATCATTGTATTGAAATGGTTCTGTCCTTAACACATGCAGTAGTACTATTATGATAGATAATAGATACTCAACACTCCATACGCCTGCAGACATACAGTAGTTATAATGAACTCTATTGAAATTGTGTAAAGATGATATTTTGATATATTTTTCTATCTGAACCTGAAACAAGCACAAGTAATGACAACGGTCATGAATGAAACCACACACTGACTATAGTATACCGCGTAGGATAGCTCACGGATGGCAGTTTATCTATGCAATCAGGAGGAACATTTTATGGCATGTTCACTGCTGTAAACTCTGCAAAATGTAAACAGTATTGAGCATCTTTTGTTGATATTAAATATGATGACAGTTATAATTATTGTTTGGAACTAAAACACATTTGGCCATTGACAGTTCAGAAGCCAGGGGCAGGATTCTAATTCTATTGTTCACCTTGTTTTAAGTCACTTCTTACATTGGGCCTCATTCAGCAATCACTCTACAGACAAATTTGTTCTCAAGACTTCCTTTAAAAGGTTTTTACAAACATTTCACGATTAACTGATGTTTGCGTTCTGAGCTTCTGTTCGACCCAAGGAAAAATCCCAAGTAAGAAAACATTGGTGAATGCCAGAATGTTCATAAAAATGTTTTAAACAAAGTCTAAAGAACAAATTTGTTTGTAGAATGGTTGGTATTGTTTACATGTTGAGCTGAGCTCTGAGGCTGGAACAAATATCTAGTTTCTCTGTTTATGTATGCCCTCAGCGCAGCTTTCGATACGGTCGATCACGGCATCTTGTTGGACAGACTCAGAGAGTGGGCAGGGATATCTGGGAGTGCCCTAAACTGGTGTGCCTCCTACCTTAGGGACAGAAGCTTCTCCGTGGCCATGGGCCCTTTTAAATCTGACCCCTCTGCCCTTTTGTGCGGCGTGCCCCAAGGTTTTGTCCTCGCCCCATCATTCTTCACTCTTTATATGCTCCCCCTGGCTCTCCTCATTGGTAAATTCTCCGGCATTTCCTACCACTGTTACGCTGACGACATCCAGCTGTACTGCTCTTTTAAACCGGACAAGTTGGAGACACTCACAGTCCTACTGGAGTGTCTCTCTGCCATTGAAAATTGGATGAGTTGCAATTTTCTGCAATTAAATTCCGCAAAGTCGGAGGTCCTGATTATTGCCGCCGACCATATAGCAGCTAGGGTGTCCACGCACTTGGGCACTTTTAAGGAAAATGTACGCACCCACCTGAGAAACCTGGGCGTCATTTTTGACCAAGCCATGCACCTGGACAAGCACGTCAAATCCTTTCACCTCAGAAACATTGCAAAACTCCGGTCCATCATATCTCACTCTGAATTGGAAATGTCCGTTCACGCCTTTATTTCATCAAGACTAGATTACTGCAACTCTCTGTTTACCTGCCTCAGTAAATCATCGGTCAACCAACTCCAATTAGTCCAAAATGCTGCCGCTAGACTGCTCACCAGGTCTAAAAAATCATGCCACATCACCCCCATCCTTGCTGCACTGCACTGGCTCCCTGTAAACCTCAGAATTCATTTCAAAATCCTGGTCTTCACCCACAAAGCCCTCCACGGTCACGCCCCCTCCTACTTATCTGACCTCATCCTCCCGTACTCATCCAGCCGGTCACTGCGATCAAATAATCAAGATCTCCTGATGGTCCCCAGGACCAGACTCATTACCAAAGGGGACCGAGCCTTTGGGGTGGCATCCCCAAGGCTCTGGAATGCCCTCCCCCCGGCCCTGCGAGCCGCCCCTTCTGAAAGTTATTTTAAGCAGCAGCTTAAGACTCACCTGTACCGGCAGGCTTTTGGCCATTTATAGTCATCCATTGTGTTTTTCCCTGTCGTATTTGTTGTTTTACTGTGTTTTTATCTTGCTGAGTTTTTTCTTTTTATCCCTTACTTTATTGTATTTTATTACACTGTATTGTATGGCATTTTACTGTTGTAAAGCACTCTGTGCACTCGTGCTGTGAAGGGTGCTATATAAATAAAGCTTTACTTACTTACTTACTTTACATGCTGAAGCTCTCTGTCCTAATAAAGGCAGGTGCAGGTCATTACCTGTTACAGAGCACACATTGGTTGGGTACAGGCTCCACTGATCAGGCAGACTGGAGACAAAAGGGGAACTCAATGATAAGGAGGGGATAGAAACTGCTTTGTTCTTCCTTGCATCCAGGAATCCAATAATCTCAGGCCAATATGGCTCATGTGATATGGAGTGAAATCAAAGCACACAAAAATGAATTACACCAAGACGGTCACTAGGTTCTGTAAAAGACCCAGCAGCTTTAAATATAGTAGACAGTCTTAATAAAGAGTAGTAAGGGTGGGAATGGTACATGCCAATTTAATGAATGAGGGGTTTCAGACACCACGTCCAGGGACACAACGTCCAGGGACACAACAATACCTTTATCTTAAACGGTGTAAAAATTATGTTGGCTTTATTGGATATGAATTTTAAATATATGTCTCTGTGTACAATGTACACATTTGCATTCACTTTTGATTATTCTTATCTGTCTTGCCTTATTATTATCTGTCATGGTTTTATGTTTTTTATTAATAAATAATAGTTTTTATTTTTATTTTTTGTAACTAAAAAAGGTTGTGAACGGTACCTGTTGTTTTTCCAATACACTCTAGACATACATTTCCAGTTGAGTCAAGGGATGACGACGAGGTGACGCAGAGCGCTCTGTTTGCGTTGGCTAAATATTTTCAGCATATTTTCTGCCCTATTCAAGACAGTAGCTGAACATAAAAAAGAAAAACACACACCCCTCAGCCCAGCTACTCAAAGAAAGTAAAAGGATGAGACGTTAAACCGAGGTCCTGACTCACTGTGGTCATTAAAGATCCCATGACACTTATCGCAAAGAGTAGGGGTTTCCCCGGTGTCCTGGCTAAACTCCCAACCCAGCTCTTTTCAATCTGCACCTAATCTCCCCCCCCCCCCCCCCTGGCAAAAAAATTCTCTCTCTCTCTCTCTCTCTCTCCTGTGTGTGGTGTGCATGTGGTGGCGCAAAATGGCGCCCTGCCGCTCACCAGGTGTGGCACCTGTGTGGTGTGGTGGTGGTGGGTGCTCCCCCCATCATTCCCCCCCGCATTGTTGTGGTGTGAGTGAGTGGGCGCGCTAGGATATATATTATTTATTATTATTATTATTATTGCTCAACAAAACCAGGGTGATAATCAATAAAGAAGCATTTTATCCAGGCACTTCTAAAAAGGGGTAAGACTAACTGATTAAAAATGGCTGGAAAACTCGACCACCAATACACATTGAAAATGTCATAAACGAGTAAGGACAGGTGTCCTTCACACAGGTATCTTCAGAGTAATGCTATTTTTGTTTTAACTCTGAAATAATATATACCATATAATATCAGCCAGATTGTTATTGTTCTCTTTTGAATGCCAGTAAGAACTCAAAGAAATGGGGGATATAATTTTTACAATTTCACACTTGCACAGGTACGTAAATGAGCATCACATTTGTGTCTCCAAACCACTTTGATTTTGTCAAAGCCATCGTTTGAAAAATAATGCCATTTCAATTTCATTCATGAACACCGGTGTTGATTATTTGAACAGTGTCAGAAAAGCCACACAATGCAGAAGAGTGTTTATTGGTGTTCAGTATGCATACAGCAGGGAAAAGCCACACAATGCAGAAGAGTGTTTATTAGTGTACAGTATGCATACAGCAGGGAAAAGCCACACAATGCAGAAGAGTGTTTATTAGTGTACAGTATACATACAGCAGGGAAAAGCCACTCAATGCAGAAGAGTGTTTATTAGTGTACAGTATATATACAGCAGGGGAAAGCCACACAATGCAGAAGAGTGTTTATTAGTATACAGTATACATACAGCAGGGAAAAGCCACTCAATGCAGAAGAGTGTTTATTAGTGTACAGTATACATACAGCAGAGAAAAGCCACACAATGCAGAAGAGTGTTTATTGGTGTACAGTATACATACAGCAGGGAAAAGCCACTCAATGCAGAAGAGTGTTTATTAGTGTACAGTATGCATACAGCAGGGAAAAGCCACTCAATGCAGAAGAGTGTTTATTAGTGTACAGTATGCATACAGCAGGGAAAAGCCACTCAATGCAGAAGAGTGTTTATTAGTGTACAGTATGCATACAGCAGAGAAAAGCCACTCAATGCAGAAGAGTGTTTATTAGTGTACAATATGCATACAGCAGGGAAAAGCCACTCAATGCAGAAGAGTGTTTATTAGTGTACAGTATGCATACAGCAGAGAAAAGCCACACAATGCAGAAGAGTGTTTATTAGTGTACAGTATACATACAGCAGGGAAAAGCCACTCAATGCAGAAGAGTGTTTATTAGTGTACAGTATGCATACAGCAGGGAAAAGCCACTCAATGCAGAAGAGTGTTTATTAGTGTACAGTATGCATACAGCAGGGAAAAGCCACTCAATGCAGAAGAGTGTTTAATAGTGTACAGTATACATACAGCAGAGAAAAGCCACACAATGCAGAAGAGTGTTTATTGGTGTACAGTATACATACAGCAGGGGAAAGCCACTCAATGCAGAAGAGTGTTTATTAGTGTACAGTATACATACAGCAGGGAAAAGCCACTCAATGCAGAAGAGTGTTTATTAGTGTACAGTATGCATACAGCAGGGAAAAGCCACTCAATGCAGAAGAGTGTTTATTAGTGTACAGTATACATACAGCAGGGAAAAGCCACTCAATGCAGAAGAGTGTTTATTGCTGTACAGTATACATACAGCAGGGAAAAGCCACTCAATGCAGAAGAGTGTTTATTAGTGTACAGTATGCATACAGCAGGGAAAAGCCACACAATGCAGAAGAGTGTTTATTGGGGTACAGTATGCATACAGCAGGGAAAAGCCACACAATGCAGAAGAGTGTTTATTGGGGTACAGTATGCATACAGCAGGGAAAAGCCACTCAATGCAGAAGAGTGTTTATTAGTGTACAGTATGCATACAGCAGGGAAAAGCCACACAATGCAGAAGAGTGTTTATTAGTGTACAGTATACATACAGCAGGGAAAAACCACTCAATGCAGAAGAGTGTTTATTAGTGTACAGTATACATACAGCAGGGAGAAGCCACACAATGCAGAAGAGTGTTTATTGGGGTACAGTATACATACAGCAGGGAAAAGCCACTCAATGCAGAAGAGTGTTTATTGCTGTACAGTATACATACAGCAGGGAAAAGCCACACAATGCAGAAGAGTGTTTATTGGGGTACAGTATGCATACAGCAGGGAAAAGCCACACAATGCAGAAGAGTGTTTATTGGGGTACAGTATGCATACAGCAGGGAAAAGCCACACAATGCAGAAGAGTGTTTATTGGGGTACAGTATGCATACAGCAGAGAAAAGGCAGGAATGCTCTCTCAGCTTGCAGTGAAGACCTTTTGACCATTCATGATTGGGTTTAGGATTTAAATTTTTCACATCTGGGCCTTAAGATGGTTGTATTCCTGAAAAAAAGGAGTCTATAGTGCGATTGTGAGGCTTTATTAACCTCCATCTCCCTGCTATTGTCAGTGCCTGGCAGACTCAATGACGAATAGGTTGCTGCTGTGTAGAACTTCGGTACTATCAGAAAAAAGGCCTTTTTGGTGCATTAAGGCCTTTGTCAGTTCTGATAGAAGGCAAGACGGAGCTACATGAATTCACATATTATTTATTTATTTTTTTCAGAGTATAAAACCTAAAAATGAGATTCCACCCTTAAATCCATTCTTAATGACAGACTCAAGCAAAAGGAATCGTTCCTCTTCAGTGCAAATTATTTCATCAGTACATGAATATTTAACATCTCTCAGAAGCTCTTGGATAAATCCTTCTAGGCATTAAAGCATTAGGCTGTGTGAAGCAAATGATTTTCTCATTATCTTTCTGAAGCAATAAAATTAGTATTTACTATATTAATCATGGAACGAATAAACATGAATGGGCCAACTGCTTATAAGTACAGTTTGAACTCAACAGCAAATACTAACACAGAAAAAATGATGGTGCACATTTAACACCCTAGGGTCTTTATATGATTCATATAAACACCCTAGGGTGTTAAATTTACACCAAAAATCTTTTGTGCACTGTTTAATTTCACTCCAATGCGCACAAATCTCTTCTTATAACAGGTAACTTATCTGTAGAGTTGCATTTCTCATTAATGCACCACTACATTTTTTAGACACAGCTCTAAATTTGCATCATTATCTCAATCCAGTCAGGCCTGTTATAGGGACTAATGTTAAAACACAGCATAGTCAGTGAATGGCTTTATTTCTCACCCACGTGGAGAGTAGTCACAAATGAGAGGTACATAATTGGGTGTTGGAGGAAGGTTCAGACTCCAGACTCCCTACTCCTGTCTCTAAATGTTTGTGTCTAAATGTCAAGATCTCAGGCAAGGTTTTTTATTTGCTTTATTATTTTCTGTCTAATTTGCACCAAATGGGATCTCGGGAAGAAATGTGTGGTGTGATTATTGGTTACTGTGATAAACCGAATGTAATGCTAAATCCGTGAGGTTCTCGGGGATTACGAGGCTTCTGGATCAGCCCTAGTGCGGGAGTAGGGTGAACCTCTTTCCCGCCAAAAATCCAGGAGGTTGGTAAAGGTCAGTCCTGAAGCTTATGTTGTCTTCACATGTGTTTTAAATGTGACAGGGTGAATCTAAACACATGTTTTTTAAGGATGCTTCAGTGGACGAGGTCCCATAAATGCAGACTTTTAAAAAAATAATATTTTGTGAATATGGTCACATAAAAGCAAACTAATTCTTAAGAGCATTTTGGAGAATCAAGTTCGTTCAAATCAGACCCTGACTCATATTTTATGAATGGTTTTGTGAATCAGGTTTTTAAAAAGCTGACTCGTGTTTAATAACACTGAATTTGTGTCAATCTGGCATTTATTTAATACATATTAGCACGTTAATATGGTTTTCTATTCCCCACTAAGAACCCACAGCAGAATATCCATCATGCATCTTCCATTGATTAATTTATGTTCAGAGATACAAGGAAGTGCTTCCTTTGTTTATGCAACATTGCAACACAAATCTTGTATTTGTAACATTCACAGATGGAAACACTAGACAATAATACATGAAATAAAACACAGTGAAAAGAAGACATCTAGGGGTAATAAATGCAATTAAAGATCAGTGTAAAATCAGTGTAAAGAGTTGCCATCTATATGTGGAATGTTGATTTCCCTGCAAGCTTTGCCCTCTTCAGCACCTGAGGTTTGAGTGGACACATGAGCAGTGGCGAGGAGCTTCACATGCCAGTTTACTGAATTACTTCCTGGCCATGCTGGAGCATTTTACGATGAGACTGTCACGGCTCACAAGCAATAAAATAGTAAAGGGAACATTCTCTTCCATTCCAAAAATCCTTGCTCAATTTCAAATAGTCACTGTATTAGGTTGCTTTTAATAGATTCCATAAAATAAATCATTCTGTTGCAAGGACGGTGGTCATTTCATGTGCACTTGAGGTCCAGCACATTCTGCATAGATCCTAATCTTTCACTACTCCTGAACCTTGAAAGCGGGGAGTTGCTCATTTGAATTTTTATATTTTATGTTATTTGCCATTTTGTTTCAGTGTGGACCAGTGAGCAGCAGAGATGGCTCTCCTTCTAAATGCAAGTCCTGCAGCTGAGGGACGGGCAAAGATCTGGAACCGGTGAGACCAAAGAGAGAGAGAGAGAAAGGAGCAGGCAGCAGCTCGTATCTATCCCCCAGCCATCCTCCTGCAGAAAATGGGAGCACTGGAGCTGCAGTCTGCAGAATGAGTGTTTGGTGTCTAAGCTACATCCTCCAAAAAGGGTGGACGGTGTTTTCAGCTTCAGTGAGGAGACTTTTGGCCTTACTTTGACCTCTCCATAACAGCGATGAAACTCCGCTTTCTCCATCTCCCGCTTCAGTCCCGCAAGTTCAGGATGTTACCCTTAATTCAGTCTCAGCGGTGGGACCTGGGGGGTGTTTCACAAAGCAGGATTAGTGAGTTAGCTGGATAACTGCACTGAGTAAAACCCGGAAGCCTCCCAAATCTGGAACATGGACTGAAGTAAAAAGAGCTGCTCTGGGTTTTACTCAGCGCAGTTATCCAGCTAACTCACTAATCCTGCTTTGTGAAATACCCCCTGGTATGCAAGGCATTATAGACAGAACTCATTTCAGAGTTCAAAGTTACTGATATTACCAGCACTGTTCCATGTTACAATTATTCCTCAATTGAAAAAACCACAACAACAACAAAAATACCTGCTGATTATATGTATATCCAACATACTGCACATGTAAATTAATAAAAGATGGCAGACAAGCCTGTGCTGCTTTGCTAGGAATAGAAATAGTTCAATATATTATTTAGCGATGTCATTCAACACAAAGCAATGGAGACTTTAGACTGGAAACAATATGGAAAGCAATTTCTCTGTGTCACCATTTCAAGACTATCTGAGTAAAGAGAGTACCTGACAGAGACATCTCAACAGCACGCATGTACTCGAACAAAATGGATTGTATTTCCTAACCTTTGGAGATTTCAGAGAACTCCCCTGTCTCATGTTCAAATAAATAAATAAATAACTTTTTCCACTTGGTTTCTATAATTAATGTGTAACCTTAAACTTGTAGGGGGGTTTCCATTAGTAAAACCTTCTCCCATCCCATCGCTGTAATTTACAGTTTCCTGGCTATTCTGGCAGCACAGAGGCTGCTGGTGTCCCTGGCAGACAGTCCTTCAGACGGTCACTGTACGGCCGTCTCAAGGCAATGCCACACGCAAACAGACAGTGTTTCCACAGCTTAAAGTAAAACACGAGACATACGATGTGCGTGTGCTCTGAGATACGCTGATGTGTAACTGCAATTGTGTGTGTGCGATTTAAAAGATTCTTCAGTACTGCCTCTACGGCTGGATCCCAGGTGTTTGGCATTCGTTCGCCTACGCTTGTTGCCATGGGATTTTGCCATTACCCCCCCTCCCCCCCAACTCCACCCCCGCCCTGTGATGACCCAAAAATAATAAGCAAGGTTTAAAGTACATTTCCATGTTCACTCAACTGGTTAAGGGGGAAAAAGTACACTCTATATTTAAAGGTTTGCTTTTTGTATCCTCAATAAGCAAATCCTCAATCATTATGGGACTTTATGTCGACTTGAAGAAGGCTCATATTGTGGGTATAAATGATAAGCATTATGTCTTCAAATGCTCAGAATCACTGATAGAAATGTAAGCATTTATGGGTAGTGGCGTTGTCAATGACCATATTCCCGTGCGTCACATACATCAGTATGTAGTAAGAATCTAAAGCAGGGTGTGAACTATTGACATTGCGCTGGATTGTGGTTAACATGGTACTTTGTAGTAGGGTTGCATGGAATAATTTTTTTTATTTCATGCTTTCTAAACAATACCCCTGTATACAGTATTAACGGTATTTTTCATAAATCATAGATTAGGTATGTCATGCATGCATGTAAATTTCGTGATAGTGGTGTCTATGTTGTTTTCCATCACAAGATGGCCCTCACAGTGTGAAAAGCCCTATGGTAATGCTCAGTGCTTGAAGTGGGCCGGAACGGTCCATTACGGCGTACCTTCCGGGACTTTTATGTTTTGCTCATATGAGTACCGACACTTATTTATGTTCCACGTCAAGAACTAGTAACATGCCCATGTTCTCTTTTACCAAAAAGGCTTAATGGTATATCCTTTATCCAGGGAGCTCTCATTGTCCGGAACGGAGCATTACGGCATACCTTCCAGGACTTCTATGTTTTGCGCATATGAGTACAGACACTTATTTATGTTCCACTTCAAGAACTAGTAACATGCCCATGTTCTCTTTTACCAAAAAGGCTTACTGGTATATCCTTTATCCAGGGAGCTCTCTTTGAATGAGAATGTGATCTCATGCCACAACACATAGACAATATTCTGCTTTGCTTGATAAAGACAATACTAAAATGGATGGGTAGCTTCATTTAAATGCAAAATGGCTTAATATGATGAAAAAATAACTTACTGTCAGACCCGCAAGCAACCCCCACCCCCAAAGCTCACAGTCATGACGAGTGGCTGTGAAAACCACTCTATTCTTATTATTGTTCCCATGAAAATGTCACTGAAATCCCGTGCAAGATTGTTTTGATTCTGCTTTTGAATGGGGGAGGGGCAAATATGATAAACTGGTGTTGAAAATGGATACCGTGAAAAAGATTTTATACTATGGTATACATCAGTATACCATGCAACCCTGCTTTGTTGTAGTTAAATGTAAAATACATTCATTAATCTCCTCAACAGAAGTTTGCAATAACGGATCAAAGGCATTAGATGATGGTTGTTGTCCAAGACTTATTTTCTCTGAGATCATGATACCACTGCTATGAAGAATATGAAGATATTCCTAGTCATGCAAAGAGAGACCGTTCCCCTGGCCTTCACTGTTGTGGAGCAGAGTTGTGTTGCTATGACAGGGCCTATGTTGTCTTAGTTAAAAACCACAAAGCATGCAGGCATGGCCAGGGGGAGTGGGGGGGAGGGGGGGGGGGGGGGGGGGGGGGGGGGGCGGTGTACACTGACGGGGAACTGCACCCTCTAACTTTGCGGGCGTGCGGCTCACTGAGCAACCTTGGATATTATTTATTGCTGTTCCGTACTTCACATTCTGTTCAGTTTGTGATAGGGAGGATACTTCTTGGGAAGAGAAGCAATTAAACCTTATGAAAATGACCGCTATTTATCATGGTGAATGTTAGCTCATTTCACAGCTGTAAGATTATTATAATGTATTATTATTAGAATGTACATTTTTTCCCTGAAGAATGTCTGGGTCCAGACAGGTCAGGGAAGACCTTGGTGCCATAGCATCAGGGTGGATAAATACCTGTCTGGGCAGCCTGTGCAGTGTGTGCTACTCTCTGCAAACAGTTTTTAAAAATGCTTTAACATTATGATAGAAGGGACTATACGGTATACATTGTATTGAGACAAACTTGTGGGCTTTCATACTGTATGAAGTTACAGACTGCTTATGCAACCAGAAAATAAAGTTTCTGGTTTTCCAAAAATATATATTTGATTGAATTGCAGTTTAAAGACAGCCTAGTGTTTCTGGGCCTTGAATGACCCAGCTGTGATTCTGTAATAAAGCAGTGACAGGACTTACTATCCATTGTGAGTTGTTTTTTGAAATAATTCCAGATATTTATTAGAGATTCACTGTTATTTCGGAAAAGTTGGCAAAGATTTCTTATTGGGAGTTTGGCAGCCTTCATCGGTTCAGAATTGTGGACTTGGGTTTTAAGCTGAGCAGCTATTAATCATATCCAAAAGCATAATTTCAAGGTGTTCAATTATAGCACTGAATGCATGCCAATCTGGGTGTCCATATTTATCAGAATTTAAGCTTCTTCAGTGTATTCGATGTTGGTTATATACAGCAACTGTCAGTGAGCTCGGCTTCCAGGCCTCCCACTAGCTTGTCCTTCTCTCATCCCACAAAATGAATTATTCACATACAAATTCCACTGCTGAAATAGTTGTTCTGTCTTTCATTCCTTACCATTACATATATGCAATGATGAATAGGGGTTGTCTTTTTTTATTTTTTAAACATTGGTCCACAGACCAGCTTGCTATGTGCTTCCTCTTGAATGTGTACAGGTTCATTGGGCCTCATTTATCATTCAGGCGTACGTTCAAATGTGATCGTAAAGTGAGCGTACGGCCATTTTTAGGGAAATTTCCGGATTTATCTAAATTAACGTGGGTGTACGGTACAATGAATGCTCTTGACCTTGTTTACGGTTTTTCCCCCAGTGGCGAAGAAGCGACATTGCATGCAATGAACAGCGATGGACTAGTTCTGCAGCCTATCATAAAAACAAATCACTTTTGTTCAGAGCACTGCAGAGTCGACAGGTGATAAACAAAAAGGTTCTCTTTGAAAAACATAGGTTATGTGAGTTTTAAAATCAGAGTTTACCTTAAATGGGTAGCCGATCATGAAAATGGTACGTCCAAGTCATTCCATTTATGAAAATATTAAAAGCAGTGCTTTTGGGCAATATTTAAAATGCACTTGACCTACGCGTTGTGGCATCAAATACACTGAAGTAGGCCTAGCCTACGTTGTGTAGCCTAATTCAGAATAAGCATTTTAGCCCTGGTTATCCCCTGCGACATATCGGCTTTTGATCTAACGTTAGGCTGCTAACGCTCCCAATATGCACATGTTTATTTTCTTGTTCATACATAAGCATTTAAAGTTTAACCTCACACAAAATAATTTGCTTTCCTGTTGCCTATACTACTGGAGAAACCCGCGTTGGCATGTGTGTTTTAAAGGAGATGGCATTGCCAAATATAGATAATAAAATGGGCGTGTGAGTATGGTAATTCATAATGTGAACACACTTCCTAATATACGATGAAGTCTGATGTATCATACATTTACGCTCAGATTAGTGATTTACACAAGTTTGATGAATCACACGTGAGAATTTTGTACGCAAGCTGGACCCGTAAAATATACGCTCTTTTTTATGACCATGTTGATAAACGCGGCCCATTGTCACTGTATCACCCTCCAGTATATCCTCTAAGTCTAAGGTATTCCATCAAGGACCTTTTCATTTTTATACGAGGCAAAAAGTATCTCCACGACAAACTGCCCTGCTGCAGATATTGAAGACGGATAACATGGAGGTCACAGGGGTGTCACCACCAAATGCGCTACTTGACAAGGTTGCACAGGTCCTCACATTACCTTTTGCTTCCTGATCCATATAGATACCAATGTCCCTCACTACACAACCCCAGTCCATGTTATGGAATCCCTTTGTTCAGACCTTTTGACAGCAGCATTTAAAGACTGACCAGAGAAGTCATGCAAGTAACTGATGAACACGGCAACATTCACCCCTGTTTACAAGCGCAGCCTGCTGGCTGCTTCTAGCATGTTCTGCTCTGTCCAATCCTTCCTACCTATGGACGTCACTTGAATGAACCTAGTGGTACAGGCTCTTTTAGTGCTACACAAAGAGCAGAATATTGAGGCTGCAGGGGGAACCTGGGGTCTGGGCCCTGAGGCATCTCCAAACAAGACCCTGAGGAGGGGTTTAACTTGACTTGCATAAAGTAACGGGATAACATACCAATCATTAACTGAACAATCATAGACAATAACAGACAAGCAATCATACAATATAGAGCTTCTAACTTGTCACAGTACATCAAGGTATGAATAGTTTCTCAGTTGTACCATGACTGGGGTTAAAAATTCACCCTGCCATTTTAAATGTGTTCACCCTGTGAATGAAGTTATCACCAATTCTGAAATGTTTGTATGAATTTATTTTTTATTTGTAAATGGGTATGGGCCCGATGATCCAGCGCCATCCATCACTTCCTATGAATTCAAGGGCTTCGATAAAGGGAGACACATACCTTTGGATATGACAGAGGTCTCTGTGGAATAATAACACTTTTTACAGACTGACTGTAACAACACTGTCCTTCTTGGTATATCTGTAGATTTCCATGCAGGAGCAATGGAATGAATGGGTTACAGACACAATGCTACATCAAATTAGAGACGTTAATGATTAAGAAAATAACATAATTTGTCCAGGAAAGATGATCAGAACTGTGGCAGGGTCAGCAAATGACTAGACACAGCCAATCAACTCAGATACTTACAGAGCATAAAAGTTCAGTAAAACCACTCTCAAATTTCCTTACATCAGGATAATTAATGAAGCAATTTAGATGAAAAACTTCAAGGCAGACAGCATCATCTTATGAAATCCTGTACCTCTAAGGTTAAAAGACAAGCTCACAGACAGCCATAGCATTGAATCATGGTAGCTAAAAATTTCATTCGAATTACCAGAAGACATTACCAGAAGAACAATTTTTTTATACAATCATGATTTCCTAAAGCCTGTAAGAATCACATGACTCATCCGCCCATCAATAGCTGCTCTCAATCTCAAATGAGAAACTACCATCTATTTGTCTGGTAATTGGTGTCTGACGTTGCTAAGGATTCCATCCCTACTTTATGTAATTACTGGATGTGTACATACATTAAATGCGGTGAAAAAGAGGTGAATGTAATTCAGGTAAGAAGGGTATTGGGAGTCAAAGGCTGCATATGATGAAAATGCACATTCAATGAGTTTTGGAAGGGGAGCACAATTCGGTTCTCTCCCCTCGTTCTAAGCTTCAGTGATTGAGATAGAATGTATTTCCCTTCTACCAAACACGTAGCCATGTACCCGGCTTGTATTAAAAGGGGGGTAGAGGCACAGACAGAACACAAGAGGGAACAGAAGGTTCTTAATGCACAAGCTTTGTCCTTGCTATCTTGCATGCCTGGCTTGATAATGGAGTGTCAGGCTGGAGTACTATTGTGTTGACTTGTCTGGACAGAAAAGTATGTTAAATTACAGCGGCATCTTGTTTTTAAAGCATACTATAACTCACATCCTATACATTAATCTAACTATTTTCTATGATGAAAATTTGCTTGTATTGCTAAATGTTTTTTTTATTTGAGATATTCCAGAAGACAAAGCCTGGTTGTTGCTGGCCAGTATTCTTATTATGCTATCACAACACATTCTATCATTTTTTTGCGCAAACTGAAGTAAAAAAACACCCTGACGAAGGCTGTTCAGCCACAACGCGTCGGTCATTAAGCCATTTTTTTATGTTTCTGTCCTGAGATACAAGTTATTTGATCCATGTGAGTGCCTTAGAATCACTTTTTAGATATTCTGTGTCAACTGTTTGAGAACTGTGTAGTTTCAGTTATGGCCCACAATTTGAAAAAAAATTATATATTGAAAATGACTTGTAAATTTGTAAAGCTTTATGACAAATATATTTTGTAGCATAATGTGAGCATGGTATATCTCATGACTACAAAAAGCAGTTGTCAAGGACAACTCCCCCATAAAGAGAAGAATGTGTCTTCAAATAATAGAGCTTTTATTGATTTCTAGTTCGTAAACTGTGTCTCTACAGTACTTGCAGATTCGGTTGGCATGGTTCTAAATAATAATAACAAAACTCTGGAGGAGACAACTCTGGGAAACAAAAGCCTTGACATTTGACAGACTCTTCCTTTAAAGTCCTAAGATGTGCAACAAAGCACACTTTTTTTAACAGCTGTAGCTAGGGCTGTACCGTGTACCATTATCATGTAATTTCACATCAAATTGCAACAAGGTGTATTTAGCATTCAGTACGTTTTCACCTGCAGCGACTGAATAGTAACTAATACTGAATTGCACAAACCTGGCGTATAAAAAAGAGCATGCTTACTCAATTTTTTTTATCATAGACACTTACCAACTAGACTTCAATGTGGCTAGGCAGTCAATATTGGCACTTTCCACAAGAATGCTACGTTTTTATCAGCCTAATTAAAATTGTGGAGGCGTGGATTGATTTGCACATGGCAATGAACCAAAAATAGGGGCAAGCAACCTGTGTTATGTGGAACAGATACTGCTGAGCATGATACAAATCTGTGATTAGCACTCTGCAAATGGACATCAAAATGGCTGTAGCTGGTCATTTCTACCTGAAGAGGCCGCATGAGTCCATTTCACCAGTTGCAGGGAGGTCCTTATTACATTACATTATAGGCATTTAGCAGACGCTCTTATCCAGAGCGACTTACACAGCATTTCTTTTGGATTTATACATAGTATCCATTGATACAGCTGGATATATACTGAAGCAATGCAGGTGAAGTACCTTGCTCAAGGGTACAACGGCAGTGTCCGACCTGGGAATCGAACCGGAAACCTTTCGGTTACAAACCCAGTTCCTTAACCATTATACCACACTTATGATATGCTTTTATTCCTTCCTAAAACTGTGCCAGGTGACCCCAGGCTATATCACTGAGAGATGCAAGTAGTACTGTAGTACTGGTGGGGTGCATATGCAAGAGTGTGTGCAAGAATACATTTGCTTCAGTTGCAGTGCTCCTTGAATTGAATTGGAGTAAGTGGGACATGTGGAACAAATGGCAAATAAATAGGTTAATCCAATATATTTTCCAATAAGTAAATGCATCCAGATATGGGTTAAATGCTGGTCTGCACCTGCATATGTGCCCGTAAATTTAGGTAATACATTAATATAAGAGAAAAGTGCTGCCATCTATTGGTATAACAAAGAGCAGATGGCGTAGAGACGGATAGGTTTGAGTTTACCTCCGATTAAAAGGAGAATTTCAGTCTATCACTTATTGAAGTACGTCTGCACTCACAGATAAAAAATCTTTTACCAATAGTTTTTATAAGCCTGCATTTAATTTCTCACATCAACGGGCACAAAGCAACTTTGCCGGACATTTCGCTTCTGTATCAATATGACGCCTAAAACTTTATCATTCATAGGCTACCTTAGATTAGATGAAAAGCCCAATTCTTTAAAAACAATTTTAAATTTTATCTTAATCTATGCAAACGTCAGGTTGTTACACTACGCCACTCCAAAATAGTATGCCAATGTCAATATTATATCAATATTAAAATTATACAATAAAATAACAATAAATTCATATTTGGCCCTGTCCACTTTATTCGTAGGCTACTCTCCTACAACTGAAAGGTTACAAATGATACAGCGATATTCTTAAGTAACAGAAAAGTGAAAAATCGTCACTTTTTAATCTCGAGCATTGGTCGCTGAAGAGACATAAACGGAGGATTTGGGAGGGTGTGGTAAGTGACGTCGGCGAATGTCGATTAAGTATGAAATTTTCCAGCCAACTAGGGCAAAGCCACTGGAAGAGGGAAAGTGAGCGCAAACAACTGAGTTGACAGCATTCGCAATCAAATAACTTGTTTTCGCAGTCATATTTCAGCGCTTATTTCCATCTCACGAGATAATTCCAGTTACTTACTATGATATTTGGCCATACTTGCGCATTTGCTTGTTTTAGTTTAGCTACACATTTATTTTCTAGTTTTACTTGGTGCTATCGCAGAGCATCGGTAAACGTGGACACTTGCTTTTGCCGAATAAGCAGCTACAGGTATCTGGTTTGAAGGAGCAGACGGTTTTTCGTTATCATCTGAAATAAGTACTCGGGGCTGCGGCAAGACAGGTAGGCTAAATTCATCTCTTGTGGGGCAGACTTTAGAAAATTACAAATCTGATTGGTTTCTTATTAGGTTTCGTAAAGAAATGCTGCAACAAGGCTCTTGCTCTTTTCAGTATTCAACAGTAGCCTACAGTAACCGTCCAGAATAACGTGTTGCATTCAGAACATTTGTCATACTGCCACAAGACTACATTAAACGCAGTATTCTGATTCCTTATTCTGATTTTTTGGTTCTGAATGAACTAGTACGTGTAGTTTACATCGGTCAAATAATCCACATTTACTTGTTTCGTAACCGACGTTTGATTTCCGTGATTTGAAGTGCTGGCAGGTTTGGAGTGGAAAATTCGCTCACAGTTTTCTTCTTGATTTAAACGTCATTGAATACCAATGCCACTCTGTTTGTTATCATAATACAATATCAGATGAAGTATGTTTACGCAGATGTACCACCATATAATGAATGTACGGGTTGATAAATAAAACGACTCAATAACGAATCCCTGCATACAGCACAGTTGACTTGTAGCCTAAGTTACCTCGAGTTAGTATTTCATTGATATTTGTTTGTATTTTACTTTCTTATTTTCTCCATGCACTTTGTAATGTGTCATAAAATTAACATTATATTCCTATTTCTATTATTTACATTTACAAAATGCGCACGGGATTTTACGGGATAGGGATTGGCCCTCCGAGGTTGAGGTTTTCCAGAAGTAAATTGTGGAGAATATGTGGGAGATGATGCTTGTGACCATTAAGTCGTAAACAGACGTAGTAAACACTGAGTCTGATGTTCCCTGTTGTTGTAATAGGCTTTTAGGTTCACTCTGGGAGGGACAAAGGAAAATAACTTACCCAATGTTAGCTTGTGGGGTACTGTACAGTTATTCTTCTAAGCACAGCCCTGCTTAGTTTTTAATGGAATAGAGTTACTTGTTTAAAAATGAACTACAAGAATTAGCTACTACTGTAACTGCTAATAATAAGATGGTTATTATTATCATCAATATTAAAATTATTGGTAGTAGCAGGAGTAGCATTAAACATAAAATATAATATGGAATATAATGTTAAAAAAAAAAGATTCTGTAATAACATTTTAAGCTACAGTAACATTTTACATGAATGTTGTAACATGTATTTGTTAAAATGGTAGCAATTAGATTATTCGTTTATTTGTGCATTATGTATTCATGGGTTATCAAACGAGAATTTGCTGATAAAGGAAAGTCATGGCTGATGGAAATACAGGAAAAAATGTGACACGAAGAAGGAGAAAATAGAAAAGGATATAAAAATTTCATATTGAATAAACTCAAAGCATTAAGGAGTTTAGGCTTTTTGCAGTGGTAATGAGAGACTGGTCTTCTTTTACAGGCCATCATTATGTAGCCACATAGAGCATGAAGATGGAGATTTATCAATTGGGCAATGAAGAGATGGAAATGGTAGTGTGAAGAAAGTGAATGATAGAAAATAGGGGAAGCACAAGAAATTATTGGCAGGAGACAAAGAGGAGAAGAGAAAATAGTCTCATTTACAGTTTTCGAAGGTTTTATTTAAGTGCAAATTAAAGCAATGCTTTATGCAGTTTCAGAATGTTTTCCTTAGTATATAAAGTGTAGATGTTCATCCGTTTCCTCCACTCAGCAGACTGAAAGACATTAATGTTCTTGCTGGCAAACCTAATATGTCAAGGTCATGGTTTTCTAAGGACCACTCTGTTATTTCATTATCCGAAACTGTACGCCATGTAACTAAAACAAGCTTCAAACAGCCAATCCAGGGAATGAGTCTGGTTCAGTGGATATGTAATATAGCATCTGTGGAAAAACAAGGGATATGCGCGGTTTGATGCAATGTGGGGAGTGGTGTTCGAAGGGCGGGCGACCACAGCATGTTTTGTGGTTCAGCTGGGAAAATGGTCTTCAGTATAACTTGCTCCCGCAGGATAACTTGCTTGTTTCTCCTATGAGTTTTGCTGCTGAAGTGCTACGCTGTACACTCTCACAGCACAGGACATCACACCAGCAATTGGACCTTTACTGACCAATTGATTGTAAATTGGACATTTATTTGGAAACTGTTCAGTTGGAGAACTTTGTCTGAATTCAGAGGAAAACTACTGTGAAATTAATGATTGGCCGTGCAGTGTTTTACAGCAGAGTTGCAGTCATCTTTCATATATGAGTGGTGCCAGCAATTTGACATTGACTTTTAACATTTAAAATCAAACCAGAGACACATAGCAGGTGATGGGTCAATGGATACAGTGTTTTCCTTAAAGAAAGACATCTCTAAGCCAAATCAGCCCATTAGTGTTCACAATCAGTTGGACGTCAGTATTTGAATTTCCAAAAACAGAATACTTCCATCATATTTGTTTTGATTATTTGAAAACATTTATGTATCTGCCTTCTTCTTTATCATACAGTAATTCACAGATGCCACCAAACTAAAATGTGCAGTTTATCGTTGAAGTTCTCTAAAATTATCAGCAAGTAGGGAAAAAAACCAATACGTTTTAATGGATTTAAGGGGCAAGTGTGTTAATTAGTGCTCTTGTTGTAGAGACGCAGCCTCCAGCCCTATATTCCCTTACACATAAAAGAGTCAAGAACGCCCCAGAGGCAGGTGTGTCAGATCTGGTGGCAGGTAAATTGCCCTTAGCTCCATTCAGGATAATCAGGCTGTCTGCTCTGCTATCTTCAGATTTCACACCTCCCCAGCAATCCATTTACCGGGCATGTTTTTCCTTTTGAAAATTGAAATAGCCATTTCTTATCCGCTTCCGTCCGCATTGAGGGAGGAATAAAGCTCAAGATGGGGAGTAACTCGGTGGCCTTGGCCTTTTGTTCGCAGCTATGCGATACTGGCTTGTGGCCATTTTCCGCAGGGGTAGCTAGGTGGCAGCACGGCTGTGGAGAGGGATGATCGCTGATTATCACACCAGTCTGGGAACCCAGTGAAAAGAAAAGCCTTGAACAAAAGATTACAGCAGGATCACTCCAAATATTGTTTTAAATCTCATTACAAGAATTTGAAATGCCTTGAATTGACGTGACAACATACCATTTCGGCTGCTTTATTTCTCATGCCGTAAGCGGCTATGCTGTGATTCGTTGACCAGCCTCAGGCTACATTTAGTGCAAGCTTTCTGTCCTGATTGAATAATTCATAGTACTGTATCGCGCGGGACTTTTTGAGTCTGTATTTGTGCAGTGGGTGTCAGAATATGTCATGGTCAGTATTTAAATGATTCAAAGTTGCCTATATGAAGGAATATGTGAATCTGCTTTTCCTTTCTGGATACTTTGGTCTACCTGTTTTCTCAGCAGCTTCACACTGCTGCAGGAAAGTATGCCTTTAGAGAGGCAGAACTAAACGTGTACTAGGCCAGTGTGCTGTGAGTGGTGGTGGTGGGGAGGGGTAAACGTGCAGGAGGACAGTGTGTGTGTGTGTGTGTGGGGGGGGGAGGGGGGGTGGACTTTGGGTAAAGCTGCAGGGTGGTGTGCAGTGAGTTGGGAAGCAGTAAACGCGCCTGCATGATATTGCGCCGGGATCCTCAGTTTCAATTTGATGGTAATTAGCTGGAATTCCAGCCTCCATTGAATCGGGCTGTGCATGGTGTTCTTTGTAAGAACACAGCGTCTACCTCATGCTGTCTCATTAACAGACTTGGCACCTGTTGCCGGGGCTGGTTTGCTGTGGATGGCTGCCAGACTGCAGGTTCAGGAGGTGTAATCTCTGTTCAAAGGACAACTTGTGGACTGCCTCGTTTAATTCTTTATTTGTTTTTATTTATTAGTTTTTTTTTATTGGACTATCAGTGGGACTGACAGTAATCAAGTCAATTCCTCCTGTGACTATGGAAAAGTAAGTGAATCACTGTTATGGCTCTGAATGGTATTTTGTTGTATATTTATTGTAAAGCATTTAATAGGGGCATACCTTTTCTGAATAATGAGCAATTTGTGCAAGCAGTGTTCACTTGTTGTGTTGTGTCTGAACAAAATAATTTAAATTTTATTGTATTCTAATTGGATTATATTGAAGCAATGAGTGCTTACCGTCAGTGCCCAAGGCAGAAAACTAATTCCTATAGGGCTAAGTTTGGATTATTGTGCTACATATTAAAGGTCAAGTTGGATGCAGGTGCGCTTCAATGACTCACATCCCATTGCCTGAAGTGGATTGTGATGCGTATGTTGTGCATATAGTGACTAAATGGCCTGTATCTGTTTTAACCGTAAGCCAAGCCTGCATTCAAACCAAAGTCTGATTGACACTCATTGTTATTTTGTGTTGTGAGGGGTTGCCTATCTGGCATTTATGTCCATGTGAAACGGTGCAGAGCTCTGTGCGCACGCGTTTACTCGCCAGAATGTGTGTTTGATGACATACACGCGTGCATCGTGCAGAGGAGCAAACTCGCCCTGGTTCGCACAGTTCAGAGAATCCTGGGACCAACAGCGCCAGCATCAACGTGTCACAGTCTGTACTCCGTGAGTCCAAATTTTCCAGATAAGACGAGCCTTTGTGCCCCTGTGAGGGTGTTTGCTTGCTGCTCATAACAACATGTTTGTGTTTTGAATTCTCCTGCAAGAGACAGATCAGGGTTTGCTTCTGAAATGTACAGTATCATTTTGAATAATTGAGTCAGTGGACATGGAATGCAAACTGAGATACAAGTATCATTTTTTTGCCTTTTGTAGCGATATTTAACTCTTATTATGACATTATTAGGACTCTTTACCTGAGAATGTGCCACATTATTACAGTGGGCCCCAGTGTCTTAGCAGGACAAGCCATTTGGCAACCAGTCAAGTGGTACTTTTATTGTCCTGGCTGCCACCAATATAGATAAATGTTCAATTATGCAGTTAGCAGCATGCATCTTCCCAAGGCTTAAAGAGTCACGACATAGACTCATTTGTCTGTGGGAGTCTGGGAGACTGTTGTAACAAAAGTGACACTCACCTCAGGGATCCCAGAACACAGAGATTCTGGTGTTTGGAATAATTTGCTTTTCGTAATGAAAAGGCTGATCCATGGTAATCTCCCTCCCCGTTGAGCACATCTCTCATGGGCTAGCGGAATGGAGACATTGGGTGGTATGCTCTACTCTACGCTACTAATTACTTTCAATTACTGTTCATCAAAAACATGGGTGTCCAATCTTATCTGGAAATGGCAGGTGTGGGTGCAAGTTTTCCCCCCATTTACACCTGGTTGTTTCATCAAATCAAATTTTATTTATAAAGCACATTTCATGCAGGAAGCAACTCAATGTGCTTCACACATGAAGTTCACATAAACCATACAGCAAAGTAACATAAGTAAGTACCATAAAATCTAAATAAAACAATTACATTTTCTTAATCAAAAGCTGTACTGAAAAGATATGTTTTTTTTTCTTGAAACCCTTTAATATTTTAATATTACTAAGGTCAGCTGGCAGGTTAACCGAGAGACAGGGTGCGTAGAAACTGAATGCTGCTTGCCCTGCGGTTTTAGTTCTAGCTCTTTAAAAGACCTCTAATTTTAAAAGACCAGTGCCAGATCATCTAAAGGGTCTAATAGGTTCATAAACCAAGCGCATATCACGTATGTACTTAGGTGCTAGGCCATTAAGAGATTTGTAAATGAATTAAATATATTTAATTACTTTAGGGCTGGTTCAATATGTTAATTTTTTCTCGTCTTTGTTAAAACTCGTGCTGCTGCATTCTGTATTAGCTGCAGATGAACAATTGTTTTATTCAACCAGACCTGAGAAATGTGTCATATGTCTTGAGCGTCCGGATTATATCTGGATATGGATTACCCTCGTAAAAACGCAGTTGTAAACGCACCCAAGATGCATTAGGAACAGATTCAGATCCGAGGTGGTCTGAAAGGAATTCAAGACAGATGTTATAAGGGCGGCTGTGGCTCAGGAGGTAGAGCGGGGCGTCCGCTGATCGCAGGGTTGGCGGTTCGATCCCCGGCTCCTCCTGTCCACATGTCGAAGTGTCCTTGGGCAAGACACTGAACCCCAAATTGCTCCCAATGAGCAGGCTAGCACCTTGCATGGCAGCTGCCGCCATTGGTGAGTGAGAGGCCATTGTAAAGCACTTTGGATAAAGGCGCTATATAAGTGCAGTCCATTTACCATTTACCGTCTCTTGAAGACGCACATGACAACCGAAACCCCTCCCAAAGTATAACCATCCTCCAAAGCGGAAGCAGTAGCATATACGGCGCATCTGGACACCAAATGTAAATGCAATGTTAGTGTTGGGCTTAATGGGCTAAAACAAAAGCCTGCACCCACACTGGCACTTTTTGAATAAGATTGGACACCCTTGATCAAAAGTATTCAAGATAAATTATTTGCAAATGCAATTTATTTCAATATTCAATGTTTTAGGAAATATATTTATAAATGATAAGAAATGTATTTGAAAGTAATGTGAAATGGAAGTAATTGATTTAGTAAATATTTGGTATTTACAGCTATAAATCATTTGGTATTTACAATTACAATTACTATACTTACTACCTTTATGTAGAATAACAATTAGTGCAACATTTATTGGTCTTATGCCATCTTTTAATTACATTACAATGTACATTGTAACGATGCCTCATTACATAGTGTAGTGTACACAACATAACTTTTGCCCATAGTCAATTAAGGAATAAGAAGACCCACACTAACACCATGAGTCACAGTAGAGTCTGCCCTGGGGTGGCTTCCAGAAGGCCCAGTCAACAGCATTCTCTATTGTTGAAGTCTCCATGGAAATGGTGCGCATCATTTTGAAGCCTTAGCCTATACTATGAAGTAATCAGGATTTTAAATAAAGAAACCCCTACTCACAAAGATAACTTTGCCATTTTTATTTAAGACTGGGTTTTGCTTAATGCTATCTTCTGGTCAGTCATGCAAACACATTACCAGCCAGTCTTGGCCATAGACAGCCACTTTGTTGAATCTAGCAATCATTAACCTGCTGATCAACTGTTTGTCTGAAGTATTTACAGTGCGATATAAGGTCACTGGGTCCACACCAGTCATGAAGCTTACTGAGATCTGTTTCCACCCTCATTGGCACCAAACCAAGGCTCAGTTCTTCTGTGCTGAACGTGCTTTGGTTCTTAATCAAGCCTAGAGTAGTGTTTGTTGCTCTTACTTTTGAGCCATAACATAAGTAAAAATCATTATATTACCATTTGTCATCAGTAATGGATTTATTAGCCTATTTGATATGATCTGATTATGAATTGAAATCATGTTCAAATAAGTAGGAAAACTCTAATTCACTGTTTTAAAGATGCCTAGGGCCATTGAATTACAGTAAGCTTTGCACATCAAGGTGATAATTCCCCTGAATTTTTATAGCACAGTAAAGGAAAATAAACATGCGCTAAAGATAATTCAAAGTGCAATCTGTTATCTCTGTTGATGAATTTGTCTCTATAATCGAATTAAAAAGGAGATATGAGACCCACGCTCAAGTTATTTTTACTCAACAGTTACATATGCAAAAAATATATAAACTGCATGTTTTGTCTGACCAAAAATGTATGTTTTTTTTCTTGGCTTCGTCAAGCCCTGAAATTCAGTTCAAACATTTTATACTATAGTTTTGAAACAAATTACTCATAAAGAAGACTATACATTTTTTAATGGTCAAACAGATTTTTAAATTCTCTATCAAACAAAATAATAATTCAATTAAAAGAAAATCGTGTTTACTGATGCAAGCTGTGCTCCTGCTATTCTGCTGTGGACATATTTCCAGTTTTGACGGTCTCGTGTACATGACGGTGAGACAGGAGCCATTGCCTTTGTTGTGTAATTCAAGTGGGCCTAATGCTAATACACAGGCATAAATGGAACAGGAACTACCACAGTAAAATATTGAGAAGTCTAGACTTGGTTTGAGGTAATTAATTAAATACAGCTGTGTCTATTCTATTGCTGTTTTTATTATAGACTCACCATGAGCGGGAAACATTAACCGCTCTTTGGCTGTGCATAATGAAAGGTGTTTTTAGCCAGCCAGAGCTAATTACAAGGATGGTGTCTTGATCACTATGTTAACTAATCATCATAGAAAAGATACTGTTGGGACTGCGGTAAACTTACTTGAGGGGAAACGTGCAGTGTGAGTGTGTGTGTGTTCTGCTTCGGGTCAGTGTAGAGGATTATACAGCGTTATTCTGTCTATCCCTGTGTGTGCTGCAGCAGGACTTCTCAGTGACTGGGGGCCTGTAGATAATGAGATAGACTCCAAAATGGCTGGCTCTCCAGGCAATGAGCTACCTCTCCTGCAGCTTCAAGAGGTGGACTCCAGCAAGGTTGGAGAGAACGGGGGCTCCTCGATGCTGCCCTCCATGTATAACGGTGCGCTGCCGACGCTAAGCATGGAAAACCACGCTGTCTGCATCCCGTCGCCCTACACGGACAGCGGCCACGACTACACCGCCCTGACCTTCTACAGCCCCCCGATCCTGGGCCACGGCGGCCCCGCCATTCCCGAGGGCCCCACTGTGCGCCAGTCCCTCAGCCCCTCCCTCTTCTGGCCGTCCCACAGTCACCACGGCCACGTGTCCCCGCTGGCCCTGCACTTCCAGCAGCCCCTGGTGTACAGAGAGCCCACTCACGCCCCGTGGGCGGACCCCAAGCCGCTCGAACACGGCCCGGCCCAGACCAGGTAACGCACCGACCGCGTCGCACCACCTACTTCCCCGACTGCAAAAATGAGGCGTTTCAATTGACCTTGTTCAGAATAATTATATGTAGACAATGTTGAATTTATATCATGTTTTATGAGAGCACAACACCTTGGTGCCACTCAGTATGTCTTTAGGAAACCCAGCTATAAGGAGTGCTTTGGAGGGGGACCTCATTCCCAAATGTGCTCTCACTGGTAGTAGCGGGCTTATTTGGTTCACTGGCAGCTACCTGTGTCTTTCTGGTGGAAAAGAAGCCTTTTTACTGTTGAATATCTGCCTGCAGTACGAAGGGTTTTGGGATGATTACCTCCCCTGTCCCGTCAGAGGCCTGTTTTATTCAGCGTAACAATCCTTTGCCTCACACTGCGTGGCAGGCGAATCCGACAGAGTCCCATTATGTGGAGGTGTGACTAATAGCTGCTAAGGAGCTGAACTGGGGCTGTCTCTTTATGAACTTCACAAACTGCAGACAAGCACATTTTGAGAGAACAAATGGATGACATGAAAATCATTCGCAGATCCTGCTTACTAAAATCTATAAATCATAATGGTTTTTGCGTGTGAATTCTTTCACTTTTTTACAATTTTCATCACGAACGTCATGCAGTGACAGAACGTGTTACGGTTGACGGTGCGGTGGTTCATTACCTGTCCTGTGCATTGACACAGTTCTCACTTGTCCAGCAAGCTGGCAGGGAAGAGGTTGGCGGAGATCGAGGAGGGGGCGAGTGCCATTGGGGGCTCCTTCGCGGGGAAGGGGGACATGCACTTCTGTGCCGTCTGCCACGACTACGCCTCGGGGTATCACTACGGGGTCTGGTCCTGTGAGGGCTGCAAGGCCTTCTTCAAGAGGAGCATCCAAGGTACCTCCAGGTTTATATGTCCCTCACCTCTTTTTGGGTAACCCCCCCCTTCCGAGCACCTGCTCCCCCCTGACAGCCCACATGTTCCTGTTCCTGTGTTTGTTTCCCCTTTCTGTGTCTCAGTGGACAAGCACCTCACCAGTCTGAGAACAGGCTTTCATTTATGCTTGTAATTTATTGTCAGTGCTGAGTGGCGATGAATGCAAAAGCACTGATTAGCTCTTTGATCAACTGCTTGTTGACAATAATCATTTGTGTGGTGCTTTCTCATGTTTTGGATGTTAGAAACTGGGCTTTTCAATTTTAGTTTAATCTGAGGCTAATAGATATAACTTCACAACAGTTACAAAGAAATTGCTGCATATTCACTCGGTTGGGTTTTAAAAAAATCTTTATTTAACCTGGTAAGTCAGTTGGGAACTAACTGTTTTTTTTTGCAGTAATGATGGCTAGATGCAGTTTTGCATGGCCTCTGCTTGTCTGTGGGTGCCCACAGCAGGACGTCCAGTCCAATGTGTTCTTCCCTTTGAGATGAAGGCCTTTTTGCTTTGTCTCCACCACAGGGCACAATGATTACATCTGCCCCGCGACCAACCAGTGCACCATCGACAAGAACCGGCGCAAGAGCTGCCAGGCCTGTCGACTCCGCAAATGCTACGAAGTGGGCATGATGAAATGTGGTACGGTCCTCATTTCCCGCTGATTTGTGTAATTCTTGCTTCATCTTTTCCACCCTCCAACCTCTTCATTCATTCTCCTCTCTACACTGGTGTCCCGCTTTTTCTTATAAATGATATTCCGTCAAACACGCACGGCACTCAATTTCAATTGCTTGACACTTGTTTGCCTGACTAAAAACACTTCTGAAATATTCGGCGGAAGATAATGGCATTGGTTTTCTCGTTCGCCGCATATTGCTATCCCTGTCTTTGAGTTGACAATGGGATTGAAGCAAGGTCTGCGTTTGGACCTTTTTTATTGATGCACTGTAGAGCTGATAACTTGTGACTGTAATGACACATTGCGGTTCTGGAAGTACTTTTTAGGCAGTGATGACTGTCAGATGAGCCAGGGGTTTCATAGTAGTATTGTCTAAAACATATTTCTTCAGCATGTAGGCATAGACTTTGTTTTTGTACCAGTATTCGTAATGCACTTGGATCCAACAAATGCATTGAATGCAAACGTTTTTATTGTAGCCTCGCTTTCTTAAGCAGGTGTAAGACGGGAGCGGTGTAACTACCGGGGAGTGCGACACCGCCGCCTGCCCCAGATCCGTGACTTGGCTGAGACAGGGGGCGGGGCAAGGACCCAGAGGCGGGGCGAGGGGACCGTCCCGCAGATGGGGGAGGCGCACTCGTCTGCGCACTCGTCGGCGCACTCGTCGGCGCACTCGTTGGCGCACTCGTTGGCGCTCACACCCGAGCAGCTCATCAACCGCATCATCGAGGCAGAGCCACCGGAGATCTACCTCATGAAGGAGCTGAAGAAGCCCTTCACTGAGGACAGCATGATGATGTCACTCACCAACCTGGCCGACAAGGAGCTTGTCCTCATGATCAGCTGGGCCAAAAAGATTCCAGGTCAGTCTCCTTGTGTTTGTGTACGTTTGTGTTCGTGCAGGGGGGTATTTAAAGCAGGATTACTGAGTTAGCTGGATCGCTGCACCGAGTAAAATCTGGAACAGCTCTTTTTACGTCAGTCCACGTTCCAGATTTGGGAGGGTTCCGGGTTTTACTCAGTGCAGTTATCCAGCTAACTCAGTAATCCCACTTAGTGAAATGCCCCCCAGGTGTGCTTGTGCATTTGTGTGTTTGTGTATGTTTGTGTTCGTGCAGGTGTGCTTGTGCCTGTGCCTGTTTGTGTGTGTGTGTGTGTGTGTGTGTGTGTGTGTGTGTGTGTGGCCATTTGTGTGCGTGTTCATGTTGACATGGGTCTAATTTAGCTCACCGAAGGTCTGAAGAGATTCAGAGGAGCAGATGAATGAAAAGCCATATTTTATTTTATTTCATAGTGATTTAGAAAACATGGGTGCAAATAGTATATGGTAAACAATGCAAGGTAAAGGAAAATACTTTGTAATAATTGTAATAATAATACTATTATTACAATTTCACAGTAAAGATCTAATCAGTGGCTTTAAATTTTGTCATTATTCATTAAGCATGTAATTGACAGTTCTGGAAAAACATTCCTTGTTACACACAAACACATTGTCTTTGGGATTCTGTTTGGTAAGGGCCAATTATTTTATGTTGTTGACTTTTTGATTCCTGGCGGGATGTGCTCTACTTGAGTCAACGCAAAGGCTCCTCAGCTTTCAGTCCCACTCCTGCCTGAGCTCTCGCTGATGGCAGAGGGCCTCTTCAAATCACTGGCTGCTACCTGTGTCTTCCTGCTGTTAGAGAGGCCTTTTTACAATTCACCGTCTGCCCTCCGTACGCAGGGTTTTTTGGCATGATTACCTCCCCTGTCCAGTCAGCGCTATTATTCAGGCTTTATTCTGCGTAGCAGTCTGCGCCTCGCACTGCCTGGCACGTAAAATCCAACAGGTTACCATTACGGGGAGGTGTGACTCAATGTGCGTCTCTGTGATTCTGGGACCGTCTCTTTATAAACCTCTCTTTATGAGCGCGTTCTGGGCGGAAGAAGTGGATGATGTGAAAATGAACCTTCATCTCCTTATAATGACCATGCAGCTTTAATGGCACAATAAGCTGCCTGAAATCACAGTGAGGTACTCAAAGGTAGCGCAGCCAGGTTACGCATGCACTCAGGCTGGTGGGCTGCTATTTAGACCACTGTTTCACGTGTAATAGCGTAACCCCTTTGTATTATGTACCGTGTAAATAATTGCCATCCCACTGTCTAGTGCCATTTTTTGTTGTCTTTGAATATGTTGCTTTCATTTTTGTATGTATTTTATGCCATAAGACATGATTTTCTAATACAAAAAAATTGGTGTGATTTTCCTGAAGGTGGTGTCATTAATATTAGTTACTCTGACAGTGATTAATTATGGTTTGTACAGTACAGTATACAGCACACACGTGGTTTATGAAGGCCCTGTTTGTACGTTTCAGAGTGCTTTTCTTTGGAATAGTTTAAATATTAATATGCATTTCAAATAAACTTTCATTGTGTATTCATGGTATTTTTTTTTAAACTGTATGCTTAATATTGCCAGCAATGGGCAATGGGGCAATAACTGAATAATAACTGAAAAAAGAATGTTTGCGGATCGTTTTTAACCTCCGTTTCAAACCTTTACCGTCATCTCACCGCAGAGGTATATATGTGCCCAGAACGGCAAGAACCATAGCTTTCTGCCAATGTAATTCAATCGATCGTATCTCTAAATTTGAAGGAAGCATTCATGGATGTATTCACCAGGAAGCAGGCGGTCTGATTAGGTCTGCTGAATAAAGTTAGCTAGCTAGCTAGTTAAAAGTCACTCGGTTCGTCAGTACGGCAGTGACTGAGTAATGCCAATTATTTACAATCAAAAGTCAAGAATGCCATAACTTGTGAAAAGTTGGTCTTTATTTCAACATTAGACTAATACATCAATATAACTTACCTCAGTAATAACTAAATAAATAAATGAGACCAGAGCATTTCTTCGATTTCCTCGCATCGCTTGGCAGCCATTGTTGAAATTTATATTTTGAAGACCTAGGTGTCACGTGACCCAAACTCTCGTCTGTGATTGGATGGTAGCAAAATATTGCTCGCCTCGATCAAACTTCAGATATTGATTAATCAATAGGAAAATTGCCAGTAATCATTGCCTGAAAATATTGCTCGTGTAGCATCGGCTTTATTCGTTTCTGTATATCCAGGAGTCGGTCTGTTTGAGACAGGATTTCAGTTTTTTATCAATAGTTTGTGAGCTAACTTGGCCACTCATTCATACTTCATTTCAAAGCACGAGTGTGTTTGTTCTAGTGTATGTTATGTGTGGTGGTCTCTGTCTGCGTGAATGCATGTGACAGCATCTACGCCTGTATCCGTAGGGTTTGTGGAGCTCGACCTGTCTGACCAAGTGCACCTGCTGGAGTGCTGTTGGCTGGAAGTGCTTATGCTGGGCCTGATGTGGAGGTCTGTGGATTACCCTGGGAAACTCATCTTTTCCCCAGACCTCAAGCTCAACAGGTACCCCTCTCTCATCTTCTTTTCATCTGTGTCTCTGTAATGTGACATCACGGAAATACATTTCCCAAGAAAGCTGGTAGAGGTCCTGTCTCACAGATATATCTTATTTTGTCCTATCCTCTGTATATCCTCCTGTATACTGAGTAGACTAGATCACACACACGCATGCACACACGCGCTAAACAGTACATACTCACAGAGATAGGTGCTAGCTACTCGACTACACATTTCCACCCTGTCATATCATTAATCGATTGCGATTATATCTCTAATAAAGACTAGAGATTCCAGAAAGTGGTAACGGTAAAGGTGTAGCATTGTACAGATTTGAACTGAGGGAAGAACAAGGGAATGCTGCTGAAGCCGTTTTCTTACCTGTTTATGGATTGGGACGGCACTCAACATGGGGGATATTTTATTTCTGACTCTCAAAATGAGTGTAAGTTCCAGAGTGAAGCAAGTGGGGGAGTGTTAAGAGTATGCATGGACACACAGCCAAAGAATAGCAGGCTTGGCCACAGCCGCTCGCCAAGGGCCCACGGTTGGTCCACAGTGTGCTTCTGATGCCGACGACGTCTGATTTAGATGCTGGTGTTCTTTCCTCCAAGTCACGGAACACTCCCACAGGCAATAGCTTTTTAGCTTTTCCTGGCATGCTTGGCTGCACTCAGTTCCTGCAGTATCATGTGAGGGGAGCACTATTTTCTGCTGTGTTTCTTCAGATAAGACAGATATTGGTCACATTCTGTTCTCTTCTTGCTGAGGATTCAACCTCCCATAAATCGACTGCTGCTACAATGTCCAATGAAAAGGAAATACAACAGATATTTTCAAAGAAATGCACTTTCATATTTAGAAATACAAGCGATAAACCGTCATACAGCTCTGGAAAACAATAAGTGACCACCCCATATATTCTGTTAAAGAATCAGGGTTAGACATTCATTCTCTATTTTTATTATTTATTTATGGGTATAAACTTGTTTGGTTTGCATTTTTCAGTGTATAACAACATGTGTTATTTTGTATTTTGACCATTTATTTTCTGCAAATAAATGTTCTGAATGAAAATATATTTGTTACTGAATTAAAATCAAATATGGTCAATAGTTCATGAAAGAATGTCAGAAGTCACATTTTACACAGACACATACCCATATACTGTGAAACTAGAAACTGGATATGGTCTCTTAATTTTTTCTAGAGCTGTATGTAAATTGTTTGTTGACATAGTTACCTTCTGTTAGCTGTGACATTTTGTAATATAAGGGTGAGTAACCTTGTCAATAAGGTTGAGGAAAGTTTACAGAGATAAATACTCTACTAATGTTTACTCATTTTACAGTGCAACATTTAACTATTCATATGTATTCATAGTCCATGAAGGAAATAACTTGCTATTTCCCTGAATGTTGAACTGACTGGTTTCTTACTGGCCATTACTATCCATGATTGGATGATTTAATTTATTTGCTTTCTAAACCCCATCACTTACCTTGTTTGCAACTCACAGAGTACATATTTAAGTGGACCTGTCTTAATAGGTGGCATTGGAGAACCACAGAGGTTGCTCTTTTTCTGTTCTACAGTAATATAATTTATAGGTTTTTTTGCGTACAGGATTGCTCATTGTATATATTTACTGCATAGAATATTTCTTCATCTAACCTGCAGCTTTAAACCTGTTCTGCTTCATAGCAGAGATTGGTTTGAAAAAATCTGTAATATTAACTTGCTTGTTATGCTGCCGTTGGAACGGTTGTCCAAAAATGTTAACGCTTCAGTGCAAAACCCGGTAATCTCACAGGAAAGTATCTACTGACCTTGACAAGGACTTTTACCGATTTTACAGTGTGGTACCAAAGGTGCATTGACTTTGGTTGTGACTGACATTAATCATTTATTTTTGTGACATATGAAAAACAGCCAATGCCACTGTTCCCAGCCAGGATGTGCCTTGCTGGCAGACCTGTGCCCTGTGGTGTTGTCTGTGTATAAAGTATGAGGAGTTGGGTTACATACTCCCCACAGCCACAGTGATTATCTCAACAGGCTTAACTAACCTTGGTGTGTTCCCATAACACATGCTTATTTTTCTCCCCTCTGTAACCATCCAGGATGTGCTAGTATATCTCCATTGCATGACAATTTCCTGGGACAAAAAATAAGAACATGAAAATAGGATGGCAGCGTTTTCCAAGAGCTCGCATGGAATCTTGATAAATGATGTATTCCGACCACCTCTGCGCAGAGTTTGCTATGCCGGAACACGTTTATAAAGCGCACTGAATAACGGACATTGACATTCGATTGGCTCGTCTCCTTTCTTAGTAAATGCAGGCCTAATGGAAGCACAGCGGTATCTCTGGTGATTTTGTACGTTTGTAATCATAAAGCAAAAGTGGAATAGACTCTATTGCATTGTAAGTTTTAAGGCTAATCGGTTAGTTTGATCCTTTTTTTGGTATAAGTATAAGCAGGGTGGGAAATTAGCACCTGCCACCCGCCAAATGCGGGTAGATTTCAGAATTGTCAGGTAAATGTATCAAACCTTCCCGCCACAGTGGCGTGTAGCAAAGTGGATACAAGAAAAAAAAAACTTCCGATTTCTTTTTCTGATTGGCTAAATGTGAGACAGAAAAAAAGCGCCTGTTAAAATATCCAGAGGCGAGCCCGTCTTACAGTGGAACTGTTTTGCGTTCGATTTACCATAAAGCAATTCTAGCAAGACGAACAGCGTCGCACAGTAAAACAAACTGACCAATACGCTCTGAGATAAAAGTGATATCTCCAGACAGCTCGCTCTAACATTGCTGGAATTTGTCCGTTCAGAAAAACAGCAAACGTTAGCTAACGTATCTAGTATTAGATAATAGATAATTTAATAACTGTTTATCTGACATGTGAAAAGTCTTAAACGACCCGCACCACTGGCAGCAACAACGCCTAAATTAGCAAATTTTTTATGTGTTTTGTTTATGTTGTCAAGCTTTACCTAGCTGTTATCCTTATCCTTATCTCTGACTAATAGCCTACTTACAAACCCCAATTCCCAAAAAGTTGGGACAGTATGTAAAATGCACATAAAAGCAGAAAGCAGTGATTTGTAAAACTTTTTTTACATAAATTTAATTGAAAACAATACAAATAAAAGATATTTAATGTTTTACCTTATAAACTTTATAGATTTTTGTAAATAGCCTATATGCTAATTCAGAATTTGATGTCTGCAAAACGTTCCAAAAAAATTGGGACAGGGGCAAAAAAAGACTGGGAAGTAAAAAACAAATAAAAAAAAACACTGTTTGGACTGGGTATAAAAGGAGTCATGATATGCAGTAGATATGGATGGATCACTTTAAGGGTTGTTTCCCCTGAAATGTTTTTCCATAGAGTTCAATAGGAAAATGAAATATAAATTTTCTTTGTACTGTTTTCAATTAAATCTAATGGCCCTGTCACACTATTGCGTATGAGAGAAACGTATGAGTTGCGTATGTAAATTCATAAAATAATTTTCATACGCACAAAAAGCCGTTGAAAATAGCGTGTGGCCAGCGTATGGTTAGCGTATGCCTAGTGTATGCCTAGCGTATGCTTAGCGAATAAACCATACGTCCGAATACGCACAAAATTTTTAAGCATGCTTAAAAAACTTTTTGTGCCTTGCCGTATGCCAGTGTATGCCACCGTATGCGACCGTGCTTGAAACGTATACAACCTATGCCTAACGTACCCCTAGCGTATGTCAGCGTATATCAGCGTATGAGTGATATTTTTCATACGCTGGCATACTCTAGTACGATATGCAATAGTGTGACAGGGCCATAATAGAGAATTTACAAATCACTGCTTTCTGCTTATATGTGCATTTTACATATTTTCCCAACTTTTTTGGATTTGGGGTTTATTTGTACTTAGGTACATATGAAATGTAGGCTATGTAATACATTTATACACAATGTTTGACTATTTGACCTGTAATACATCACAGAATAAATACTATTTTATTAGAGCTATAAACAGGAGAATGCATTTTCTATAATGTATCTGAAACGTTATTTTAGTGTAATTTAAAAAATATATATTTAAAAGGTGTCTGGTAAAATGTTGGGGTGGCTGGTAAAATTTAGCATCTACCAGCCACTGTGGCTGGTAGGTCAGAAAGTTAATTTCCCACCTTGAGTATAAGTATAACCTTGTTCACCAAAAAAACAAGGAACGAAACTGGTGCTACAGATAAAAAATAAAGTGTCTGATACATGGCAGATAAATTGCTAAAGTGTTCTTGAACTATTTTTCGACATTTACAACCATTTTTCTTGTATCCGAGCAGTGAATGATTCTGTGATAACTAGACATAATCAAGGTAATTACACTCAACAGCCATTGAATCAGTCTGTATCCCCCATTCAGAACTAACAAAGTCTTGAAGCTTGCAGTCATTCCTCACAATGAGACAGAAATAGGCTCCAAGCTCCAGGAGTGTAATAACCAGTTAACTGAACTTTGCTCAGTGCTGTATCAGATGGATACATTTCCCATGCATTTCCATGTAACCGCGACAGATATGGTTGAGGTGGGACGAGTAACGAACGCTGTATTTTGAGATGTGTGATTTTGGACCTGTCCTTTTGCCAGGGATGAGGGAAGCTGTGTGGAGGGGATCCTAGAAATTTTCGACATGGTGCTGGCGGCGACCTCCAGGTTCCGGGAGCTGAAACTACAGAGGGAGGAGTATGTGTGCCTCAAAGCCATTATCCTCCTCAACCCCAGTAAGTCCAAGGCAAGGCTGCTGACCTTGATGTAATTCTTGTCTGTCTCAAACGTCCATGTTCCACGTTATCGGCGCCATCAGAAAAGAGATTCTGCACTTTACATAATTAGTCTCGAAACCTCTAAATTTAACATGCGGTTTTTGGATGCAATCAGGGGCCTTTGTTGCTGAAATAGTTTGAAAGCCAGAAGAAAATCTCAAAGCAGACATTTAATTTAGCTATGTCTTTAAAATAATGTACTCTACACCACTATTACAGTGCCAGTGTTCCAGCTGTGTGGGGATCCGTGTCACAATTTCACAGCTTTTGTTCCAACAAAACTCCCCAACTATCATCTCAGGAAGACCACTGTTATGTACTAATCTGTGCTTAGGGTCACTGACCTGTTATTTGTGCCTTTTGGGGCCAAAACCAAGCCAAAAAAATGGAATCCACCATTCAGCCAGTGTCTTCATTTGTTTTGACACTTTTTCTAATTCTGTGGAAAAAGTACAAATTGTGCAACTGAAATCTACTGTTAAAAGTCAGAGAGAGAGAGGGGGGGAAGAGGGAGAGGGAGCGAGAGAGAGAGAGCTAGGCCTCATCATTCTAACAGATATTGGAAGCAGCTCAACAATGGAAGCAGCTCAACAATCAGTGTGTGTGTGCCAGGGAGGGGTTGGGAAAGCCTATCTTTCCACGAACCGGAGGAGGTCCTCGCTGCCGCTCCCTATGCGCTAAATGACCTTCATGGACAACTATTTCATCTCCAGCCAGATAACGGCTCGGCAGATTCACAAACACTGAAGAGAAGCAGATAGCGCTTCTGTGTACAGACCCATCCAAAGTCCCCAGTGAACACTGTGGTGAGCTTAAAAACTTGGTCTCGGGATGAGTTTTTTACAGCTGGTTTTTGATGCACCACAACCAAATGCTGGGTGTGTGTGTGTAATTACATTACCATGGCCATTACACTGGCATAGATGCAGACACACCAGCGCTTTTTTCATGGCTCCTGCGTTGTTAGCTGAGTGTAACCCTGTTAGGTGAAGAATAAGTGGAGGGGGTGAAACCTTGTTAGGCTAAGAATGACTGGAGGAGATCCTGAAAAACAGTGCTGAAACCAGGGGAAACTGCTGCCGTTGGAAACTCTTTTAAACGCACGTTTGGGAGAGATGTGGCAGAGGGCAGAGGGAAATGGTAGTGACAGTTCAACCTTCAAGCCCTGTGACACATGCTATATAATCTTTGTTGCTGCCACAGAGTTAATTTACATACACAGTATGGGGTCTCGCATAATGCAGCTCTGTATGTAATTGAAATGTTTTGTAACCCCACCCCTGTGTAGGTCAGAATGAAAAACCTCCTGCACAGTGTGTTTCTGGCAAAGCTCCATTTTTGTATTGCCATATTAAACAAATGCTAACATTTTGGTTGGTACTTTTCAAAATGCAAATGCTGTTCACTTTTTTCTTGATTTTCAGTCGGAGATTTCTTTGACTCTCTGAAAGTAACATTACTAGTAAAGTTGAGTGCTCATGAGCTGGGTAAGCTGGTTCATCTTACTTTGGAGCAGGATGTGTTGCTGTTTTGCTATTTCCATGTTTAGTCTGGAAAATCCTCTTCTTACATTTAGCCTCTCTCAGTGTGATTTACTATTGGCAGTTTGTCAAATATATGTAGGACATAGATTTGCATAATTACCACTGAAAAAGTGTGAAGTTTTTTTTTTAATACATTACATGAAGTGCATTTTATACTAGACCAATGAATGGTACTGTAATGCTTACCTTTCTCCTTTATCGGCCTATTTGTTAAGACAGTTCTCTGTTTGCACATAATGCTGATATTCTAATTACAATGTAGAACACACTGAATTGTTTTCTGTGTAGAAACATTTTTGAAATTACAGGAATTATTCCCCAGAGATAGGCCTGACCTACAGAGGAAGTTTTTTTAACCTCATTGATTGTGGCGATTGAGCAAGCAAGGAGAATGAGAGCATAAATTATGTTCTTTCTGATTTTGGAAAGCTGATCCTGCTCTTAGCCGTGACCCTTTCGTGCCTTGTCTAATTCAGAAAATTGCACTTTGAAGTGGATGGCCTCATGCCTCTAAATCAATACATGAAGGGATGGAACAAAAAAATATTTTTTAGTTTTTTTTTTGCAATTGAGAAGGCACATTTCCATTGTAACTAGAGAATAATGTATTACACGTGGTGCTGGATCAGGTACTTGAAATTCACGCAGACTAAGTGTAAAAAGTCAAGTCAAAGTTTAAGCGATACTGGTCATTGTTTTTGTGTTGGGATGCCTTACTTCTCCTGATAGTGCCATCTAGTGTTTGGAATCGATTGCTTTTTCATTTCTATGGAAAGTAATGGACCGTGTCGCTAGCTGGGGTTGACGTCTGTGTCTCTGACCGGCAGTGTTATTGAGAGGTCCTTGTTTTTTCTGTTTCTGGCGCAGACCTGTGCACGACCTCCACCGAGAACAGCGAGGAGCTGGAGAGCCGCAGCAAACTGCTGCACATGCTCGACTCGGTGACCGACGCGCTGGTCTGGACCATCGCCAAGAAAGGCCTGACCTTCCAGCAGCAGTCTGCCAGGCTGGCCCACCTGCTCATGCTGTTGGCCCACATCCGCCACCTCAGGTACAGAGCGGCCGGCACGCCGTTCAGACGCTCTCTCCAAACCTCCACAGCCAGGGCTCCTCACGTTTTCCTTTCCCCTTTTTGCCGTCCTCTCAGTAACAAGGGCATGGAGCACCTGTCCAACATGAAGAGGAAGAATGTGGTGCCGCTCTACGACCTGCTGCTGGAGATGCTGGATGCCAACACTATGCACAGCAGCCGAATGTCCGCGTCGTACTCCCAGCCGCCCGCGTCGTACTCCCAGCCGCCCGCGTGGCCCCAGCCGGGCCCCCAGCCATCCTGCAGCGGTGCCGGGGAGGGGCCTTGTCCCCCCAAGGAAAGCAGTGAGTAACACCTCTACATCCCTATTGACCCGGCAGGCTCTCCTACCCTGGGCTCCTTGGACTCTGCTGGGGTGTTGATGGTGACCTGACGTTTTTTTAGCTTTTTTTTTTAACTTACATTATTCTGCTTCTATTTTTGCTGCATTTCAACAACGAAAAAAAAAACATCAACGGCTTTTTTAGTCACTTCATATAAAACTTTTCTGGTGAGATGCCCCCTCCCCCCCAAACTTGCTTGATAGCCACTCACAGCTCATTAAAGGCTCACAAGAACCTGACTGCTAAGCTAAGGTGCTATGCCAAGTGCTTAGCAGAGATGTAAGAATGATTAAAACAGGTAAACTGAGGCTAAAATCATGACGTGTGTACTAGGCTTTACTGGATTCCCAAAGAGCAACCCAAAGGTTTGAATAATCTGTTGTACTATATAGTACAATATAGTACAATTAGTAGTAGTATTATAGTACAATATGCTACTATAGTACATTGTACTATGGTCAGAACCATCGAAAATTTTAATAGTCTAAGATATTTATTTCAATAAATTCCCCACCAGTTTATGCATTCCATAGAGCGTGTGCATTGCTTGTCTTTGCTTTTTTTATTGAAAGTTCCTATGCTATGTCTGGGTTTTATAGATGTTTATGAAAATCCTTGTTGTGCAAGGGTCTTTGGCTCAACTGAGGCCTTCTGTATTTCCTGTCCTTCTGGTGTAACTCATTTGCTAATGTGGTTTAATGTTTTTCGTATGATGCTTTAGAATAATTATGATAATAATAGCAGCTATGACCCTTTTCCTCTCTGTCTCTCCTGAAAGGTGCCATCTAGCATCCTGGAATGGGGGAACCTACAATTCTCTGTCGCTAGATTGTCAGAGGGACGTATTTTATATTGTGGGACATTTAATTTTGTACGAATGTAAAAGACAAATACTGTATAATGTAGCCTTGTGAGCTATGGATTTTTGACTGTTCTCATTTGAGAGCTCTAACCACCATAAAATATGAGGTAAAATATTTTTTGTACTGCAGTCAAAAGTGAGCTTATTTTTAGTGAGGCTGCTCTCTACATAGCCTTCGGTTGATCCTGCTGCAGTAGCGTATTCCTGGCACTGATTTGGTGGATTTAGAGAACTATGGGGCTAAATTGGGTGCAAAATACCTGTCTCCAGGTGTGCAAAGTGAGGAGCCATTATGAACAGTTGTCCCCTGTAGGTCTTGGCTGTTGTCAGGTATGTCTACGGATGCCTTTGGGTTCTGAGATAGATAGATAGATAGATAGATAGATAGATAGACAGACAGACAGATAGACAGACAGATAGAGAAAAAGAGAAAGAGAGAGAGATTGAACTTCTTGGGCGTTTTTAGTAAGTTACGTAATGCTGTGAATCTGCGCCTTTGTGAGCCTTGATGGCCGTGTGCAGTTCTCTTCAATGGGGTTGTATGTGAAAATCTGGAAAGCAATTACCTTGCCTAACAACTTTAGCTAGTTAGCTAAAGAGGGTCTATATTGATTAGCTATTGCTAGAAGCGATTGATGTTCATAATTAACATGCTAACTAGCTAGTTCTTTCAGTAGATATCTCTCTACACTGCAACAAATGTCTGTTTTAACAAGTGTTTTAGTCTCATTAAAAAATATCTGGTATAAAAAGTGGTATAAAATATTATCTTGTTTTAAGTAACTGCTCGGATACAAGTGAAATTATCTTACCCCACTGGCAAATCTTGAAAATGAGTAAAACTATCTCACCCCACTAGCAAATAGTTTGTCTTATTTAGCAAAAAAGTAACAGAAATATGATTCTAAAGTCTAAATATAAGATTAAAATGCTTGTTAAGATTTGTTTTTTTGCAGTGTAGACAATTTAGATTTTTTTACATAAAAAAAACAATGAAATTAGTTTTTTCTTGCTATCTAAATCTTGTTGGCTAGCAAATTTAGTTTGATTACAGTTTCCTAACTTGCTTAATATGGTTAAAACTGGATTTAATTTGCTGCTTAGCCAGCTAGATACATAACCTTGCTTATGCCAGAGAACACTGGTTACTGTGAACTTAACAAATTTCTTGCTACGGTTAACCAATAATTATTTAGACTTGTATTCTGTTACAATAAATCACGCTTATATCGATGGAAAGCTGGTTTTGATTGTTTAGTTTCAGTGCGTTAAAATGCAGTCAGACAAGGTAGTCTGATCCCATAATGCAACAGGACAACTGTCAGTAAATTAGTATTATATTTTGTATTACCACTCACAGTGGTATTCAATACCATTCAATGTATTCTTAATCATTCTAGGAGCTCCTGGCATTCTGTTGAATTTATTCAGTTTTTATTTTGTTTTTGTGGTAAAACCAACACATCTGAGTTATTTGTTTTGACAGTTTAGGTATTATCCAGAGTGACTTACCCAGCTTACGTTCTTTTTACATACAATCCATTTATACAGCTGGATATTTTTGCTGAAGCAATTCAGGGTATGTAACGTTACCTTGCTCAAAGGTACAATGGCAGTGCCCCACCTGGGAATCTAAACTACAGCCTTGGAATTGCAAGTCCATGTCCATAGTTGCAAGCACAGTTCCATAATCATTATGCTCATATTACTGCCACCCATAAGTAAAGATTATTGAAAAATACTGCTTTTCCTATTTTTATTTCATTTACAGTGGATACTACTATGATATATGACATGCCTGTAATGTAATAACCTTTCTATTGATGAACCATTCTTGTTGATCACTACTCAGCTGCAAGTGTAATTTTTCCAATACTGTTGTTCATGTACAATGTAGAACTGCATTTTCACTAACCAACTGATCATTTCTAGTTGACACTTCCCCAAAGGTCAACCTGGGATGGGGCTACAATGCAGGCAGACAATGTACAAAATATTCCCTCGCATTATGGGAGTCGTATGATTGGATTACTTTTTAAATGGTCAAAGTTGTTTTAAAATACCATTTCAATGTGGATATCTAGGGATATCTACTATAAGGAACAACATTCAGTTTAAATTGATGGTGTAATATTTCTTTAAATGTTCCACAATATGAAGTACGGCTCTGTGACAATGTGTTTCATTTTGCAAACTGCTAAATGACTGGTGCTGTGTTTGGTCGTGGTGAAGACGGTGTAAAATCTGGGTTTCATTACATTACATTACATTATAGGCATTTAGCAGACGCTCTTATCCAGAGCGACTTACACAACTTCTTACATTTATCCATTCCTATACATCTGGATATATACTGAAGCAATTCAGGTTAAGTACCTTGCTCAAGGGTACAACTGGGTTTCACACTGGAACCACAAGCTGAAGACTGATAATACAGTCTGTAAGGCTGGCCTAATGCCTAAGACTGTCATGCAGTTCTGCTCTAAGAAGCCCTGTTTAAGGTTTGGTGAGCTTTCGTGCCTGAATTGCTCATACTAAACTACCTTTTAAATGAAGTAACATTTCTCCTGTTTTTGTAACCAAATTTTTCTGTAAGTGACCCCTGGCAACATTATGCTGGAAATTCTTTAAAACTGTTTTTGTCTATGAAGGGGATAATTTATATCCGTAAATATATAATTGATAATCTCATTGTTTTGAATTAATTGTTTTTCTGTGATTGTAAATAGACCTTTGTTGGTAATGCAATAGTTCTCAGTAAATCTTTAAAACAGTTTCAGTCAATTTAAAAGTGTTTGAATCAATTTTCTTTGATTGTTTTTTTTGTTTTCCTCTACCCTGTGACCATTGTGTGATTTTTCTTTTTTGCACTAAATTGTCCACCAAGAAGCAGCTTATTCAGTAAATGGTGCAATTTAAATTTAAACATGTTTCATGAGTTTTATTCTTAATATTCAACCTCCAGAAGAATATGTTCTTGCTCAATTTAGTTATTAAATATTGGGAAATAATGTATTAGAATTAGTTTGACCAGAAAATCACCATGGTTTAATATTGACAGTTGATCCACTTTGCTTTCATGAATGTGCAGAAAATGATGCATTCTTTTCATTGAGAACTCATCACTAAACTGCAATCTCAAGGTATACGTCTAATTGCAATCAGCGATCATTATTTTTCAGTGCTACTTCACATCGAAAGCCCTGTTCATTACAAACCTGATATTCAGAAAAAAAGATGACCTTACTCACCCATTAAAATGTGGATTGTGAAACTATTCTTAAATAGTCCTGGGATTTATGACATTTTTATTAAGATTCATAATATGGACATTTTGTGGGTGATATCAATACTGATATGTCAGCAGTCATGCGAATGCCAACACAGCACAAATGCAAACTGCAGCATGTGAAGTTTCCACATTCATGGTAGAAGTAGATGTGCACAGACATGTAACACATTTCATTTATATAACAGAATACTTCATCTTGCTTACTTTATTAATAAACAGTGCATGGGATTAGTCTAGAGCTACTGAGACTGTATAGCTTTGCTTGTGTGTCTGGCTGGTAAAAATGATAAATGAAAAATACTAAACAAGTAGAATGGATGACTATGATTGGGATACTTTTTGAGCATGACCTTGTCACTTAATTTTGACCATCAGCATTGCATCACATGTCTGGCGCTTGTGATGCAATATCATATCAGCCACAGTCTTTGCTTATCGCATTTGTTTTAAGTTATTCCTCAGTCAATCCCAATGTTATTGTGTCCTCAATTTTTTATTAATAGCATGTTCATTTGAATTAAATGTAGTAATGAGGTTCTCCATCCTCCAGGTTTACTACCATGAAATAAACTGTTTTCATCATTACCCAACGGTCTTGTAATTAACTCTTTTTCATGACTTGTAACCTCATTCATTATTCACTCAAATGATATGAATTATGCGTTCATTTAAAGGTACAAATGGACAAACAACTTTATATATACAAATAACTTTAATAACCTACTCACCACACAAATGATTGCATTCCATAGGGTCAGCGTTTTTATTATTCATTTGTAAGAAAATTTAATGTGAATGAGAACCGCTGTAACTACCTGGTTGCATGTAGACTATTTGACTATTATTGTCTTGGCCAGTCCTTTCCTCCATCATCCCCAGGTAGAGAGAGCTTCCTCCCATTGATGTTATAGAAATATAAATGGTAAATGGACTGCAATTATATAGCGCCTTTATCCAAAGCGCTTTACAATGGCCTCTCACTCACCCGTTCACACACACATTCACGGCAAGGTGCTAGCCTGCTCATTGGGAGCAATTTGGGGTTCAGCATCTTGCCCAAGGACACTTCGACATGTGGACAGAAGGAGCCGGGAATCGAACCGCCAACCCTGCAATCAGCGGACGACCCGCTCTACCTCCTGAGCCACAGCCGCCTTATAGAACTACCTGGGGAGTCCTGGGCTACTGCAGGTAGCAGTTGAAATAATCTTGTGGCTGCCACTCACTTTGAACTCTATAGCTACAGACAGTGTTTATGCTTCTTGTGGGATATGCTGAAAGTACATAATTGTGTACTGGGTACCATGAGGTAGGTTATACTCTATAAGTTAAAGCACCAAAATTCTTCCTCAAGTTTGTGCCTTTTTTTAAGTGTCCCAGGCAGTTCCAAGGCTTACACTTCTGTGCTTTATGTTACATTTAACTACATACCAAGCAGGTTTTATTGTTTTATTATTATTACGGTTGGTTACATATCTATCAGGGTGCTTGTTATATTCAAAACCAAATGGACTGAGGATTTTTTGTTCATAAATGGGTTTGAATTTAATGGCGGCATTGTCTACATTTTTAGCTATTTCTCAAAAATTCATACTTTTAAATCTCTTTATATGATGAATTCCCCAGCAAGGCTTCAAACGATTAACATTCAAACCACTTAAATATAGAAAACAAATTGGTGGATTCTGAGCCAAATTGTTTTTGTAAATCATGATGACTTTATGAACTATTGGGTGGACTCCTGGAATCTGTTTTTGCTTAACGTCTGGATAACGTTTCATGAAATATTGCAAATGTTGAGAGTGTGTTTACATTGTTGTCGTGTCCACACGTTTGCCGGAAAACAGAACGGTAAGCTGTGCAGTCATGGTTTTAACCCCTGGATTTTCAACAGGGGGTCCGCGATTGCACTCTGTTTCCCGCCCCCGCCCACCCCCAGTCTGCGATCGCCTTCTCCTCTCCGGGGCTGTGTGCCTCCCCATGGTTCACAATTTTTATTAAACTTAAATAAATATATATACAACCCTTTTTGACTTAGCCCGGGATACCTTTCAGGTGTGGTGTGGTGTGTGGGTCCCTGGAAAAAAATCTATTGAAAACCGTAAGTAGAAAATAAACATTGATTTCAGTTGTGTGCTTGTGTCATTCAGGTTTCTCATGGATAGCCATGTGTAATATGAATCTAATAAATATCCATGAGCTGGATTTGTGTGCGGCATGTTGTTGTTTTGGTGCGGCAATAATGTTTTTTTTATATGGCAATATATTGTTTCAGCTCTCATGAGGGACTTTATGAAATTGATTATTTTATTTTCTTATCAAAAGGTGACATTAAGTGTGTATGTAGAGTAGACTATAAGAAAAATGGATACTTGTTTTACAATTGCATTAATAGTTTCTCCATCGGGGAGGGCTTCTATCATGTTGTTTGAACAACTCTTGCAAGTTGTCAGCAACAAATAAATTAATGATATGTGTTCTGAAAGGTTTTCTTCTTCAGGTTCATTTGAACTGAATGACTTTCTGTTTGTCTTAATCCATACATAGAACTGTTATTTAGCGTCGTTTCTCACCTGGAAACTTAGTAAAAAACTGTTGCAGACTAAGAAAAAGTTGAGACGTTTTTATTTGCAGTTTGCTCGTTCTCACGTGGTACGCCAAACAAAATGGGGTTGGGGACTAGAATGCGCTCCTCTGACGCACTCTCTTTAAATATTTAAATTACAGCTCCCTGTCACTACAGTCCCCAAGTCATTCAGCCCAATTGTAAATAAATCTCAGAGTGGTGTTCACCCAGCAGGGGTGGAAAAAAGAATCTGGTTACAATTGTACTGCCTGGAGTACCTGCCATCACCATGGTAACCCTGGGATCTTTAAGCTTTTGTATTTAACTATTTCACTAACAACCTTCATCTGAAACGGCTTCCGTACAACTCAGTTCTCCCCAGAGCAGGTGGACTGAGATATTCTGGGAACATTTCTATGACGCACATACACAAACGCACGTTCCCCAAACTTAGATATTTACCCTCTTCACACAAAAATGTTGGGGTTTTTAATGAACATGGCAAACAATATTTATTGTCAAGTAAAAAGGGCTTACACTGTACATCCCCATAAATAAGTATTCAGATATAAATCACATACTGTACACACCATTGTCTATGTGCTCCATGAGGCGTTTTTCCAACAGTGTAGGACTTTGAGTAGAAATTCTATTTACACTAAGGAAGCTGAATTGCTTGTAAAAATGTACATTTGTCAGGACAAAGACATAGACAGTATTTTCTTCTACATTGTTTTTTTACCTTGCCGTTTTAATTAGCTCCAGTTTCTCGAAAGCTGACCAATTCACATAGAATCTGTACTGTACTTCAATTTGCCCCTGCATGAGTATAAAAAAAATTCCAGTGAAATAAAACAAAAAGGACATAGCAGTGCAAAGGGATTGAAACACACAACCATCTGATATGATCACATCCAGTGCTGTGACCAGTACTCTGTGCTACTCTGGCTACAGTACATGTACATTTGATCTGGAAAAGCAGCTGTTGTGGTGGAGTCTGGATAACACAAGCACATTTAGACAACGGTTCAGCACCCACATTACAGCCATAGCCAGCCAAGTGCCTGTGGCCAATGCAGTCTACACACTCACATTCGCTCAGTGGGCAAGGGAAGCTTGTCTTCACTGACACAACTTAATCAAAATCATCAATCAAAGCAAAAAATATTCCATTCCTGCCAACAGTTTTGTCATAATTTAAATTTTACACTCATAAATACAACACCGTATCCTGCGTACTCTAAAAAGAATTTCATAATCAAATTCTACTTGATTTATGGTTCCTTCCATTCTTGCTCCCTTCCTGGTTTTGTCCGTACAGACAAGGCATTTTATAACTGTAGAGCTACCGTTACCCAGTCATCACGATTTACATCATACTTCATCCTAAATTAACAACAAAAATAACACTCATTTAAATTATATGTACAAAATGTCAAAATCCAGGCTTTGTTCCCCCAATAAGAGTAAAAATAGTAGCTACAATAGAAAATCACAGATATTCTTGAATTGTGTGGTGCTGTGGTAAAGTCACTCTTACACACAAAAAAATATGAAAAAGAACCCAGAACAGCTGTCATATTAATAACAAGTGACTGAAGCCCATTGAAAAATAAATACGTATATACTGTATATACTTGTTTTTTTCATGGACATGAGAGCAGCTCTAAAGCTGCCCCCAGTGCCACTGATGTACCATTTTGCATTGAATACCACGTCAATAATAAATATCTAAGTAGGAACTGCACCAACAGGATGGCTTTTTTTTCTGTTCCAGTAGACAACTGGATACTTGCACATCCCTACATTTACTGTACATATAGAGATATGTGTAGACATAAAACCACATTTCTCCTTTGGACAGCCTCGGTGTACTGCAGCAGTGGCAGTGTTAGGGCTCAGCCTGTTTGGCTGCTGTGTTGAGGGTGCTGGGGGTGAGGTGGGGGGAGATGATGCTCATGTGGGCGGAGGCCCGTTAGTGTAGTGCAGCATTGGGTAGAAGGAGCGGGCAAAGTTGTTGGACAGAGCACAGCTGTAGTCCTCCTCTGACAGCGGGACCAGACAGGCCAGCATGAGCAGCAGCAGGAGGAGCAGGTGGAGAGGCACAGCTGCACGCAGCACCCGGTAGAAGAAGGACCTGGGTGGGGAGGAATCCCTCTTCCCATCCCTGGGAAGAAATGCGGAGAGAGAGGGAGAGAAAAAGAGGTCAGTCGTTAGGCTTCACTTCAAGGGTACCAAACCATAACATCATTCTACAAGTACGGTTTTGTGTTTCGATAGCCCCATTTTGTACTCATCACTGTCGAGCATTTTCTCTCAGTTTTGTGAGTATGATCCACAACATTGTCCAGGTGTAAATACAGCCTGTCATTCAATTAATGGATTCCAAGCTCCCCTGTCCTATATGTAAAAAAAAAAAAAAAAAGCTAAATTGTTCCAGTGAATGACATGTAACTGCAGGTAAGAGAGATGCTGAGATCCAGCAGGTACCTTCTGCCTCCTGGCGATTTCACTCCAGGTGTTCTCTCCCCCGTCGCCTCCTGCAGACGCAACACAGACAATACCTGAACCAGTGCATCGCACACAGTAGTACCTGGTGCTAGATGGCCAAGCAGTTGACAGTGCTGTAAATTCGGTAAAATTACAATGATCGCAAAAATGACTTCAGTTTGCAGCCTGTTTCTATGAAGCGTTAGTAGATGCGTACCTTAGAGACGGAGCGCTGGGTGCTGGAGGCTCCCAGATCACTGTAGTCCACTTCGGAATGAGGCCCAGTAAGAGGGGCCGTGTCCTGCTGGCACAAATATTCAATGTGAGCTTCACAACACTAAGCCACTTACCACACATTTTAAGCTTTGCGGTTAAAGGCACAAACGCACGAGACGCCGTGCATTGTGGGATTATAGGGAGAGACGGCCCACCGGGCGCACGTACCAGCCGCCCGTGCAGCACCTGCAGGTCTTGGCTCAATTGACGCAGCAGCAGCCGGAGCTTGTTGCCGATGACGTGCACCTTCTCCTTGGCCTCCGTGCTGTCCTCGCCCACCGCCTCCAGCAGCAGCTGAGAGGAGATCGCCTGCAGGGAGGACACCTCCTGCTGCCGCTCCAGCAGCTCCTTCTCCAGACCCTGCCACAAGGGGGAGCAACACTCCCATCAGAACATTGAGCACGTGCACGTCCGCGCGCTCCCACGGCTCTATATGTGTCACCGTGGTGCGAAGAACAGTCAGCTGTTACGATGCGCTCTGCTATGGAAGAACGCAGCTTGTAGGAGGAGCACAGTTGTGGTGGTAGATCCCAAGTACACGTCCCCCCCTCTGCTCACCCTGAGCGTGGCGCCGTGCTCCCTTAGCACAGACGGCTCCACCGACGGGTCGTGGATGTTGACCGCGAAGCGCCGGCTCTCAGTGTCGGCCAGCCACAGCAGCAGGGAATGCAGCGTTTCATGGAACTCCTATGGAGGCAAGAACCAAGTCAAGGGCTGCCAGTAATGCTGAGCATTTAATCCCCCTCCACCCTGCGCTCAGCTACTTAGGATATCAGCTATTTAACCGTTCCATCTAAGAAGTGAATTCAGCCAACACATCAGGGGCCTGTTCCAGAAAGCAGGATTACTGAGTTAGCCGGATAACTGCACCGAGTAAAACCCGGAACACTCCCAAATCTGGAACACGGACTGAAGTAAAAAGAGCTGCTCCGGGTTTTACTTAGTGCAGTTATCCAGCTAACTCAGTAATCCTGCTTTCTGAAACATTCTCCAGGCTTGAACATACATTTAAGCGACCAGCAATAACATGTTTATGTACTAAGTTAGGCTCCATGGCTGGGTGTCTGGTTGTGTTTACTGCTTGCCTCACCTGGCATTTCATGAGAGTGCTCTGCAGTTGTGACTCCCAGCAGTCCAGGGCGGTACAGGCCTTTACCCAGCTCTGGTTCACGCTGCGCAGGCCTGCCTGCAGATCCTGAGCCTCTGCACTGTCCCCCTGCTGGAAGTCCTGTCCACTGAGGTTCACTGAGATCATCACCGCCTTGTAGTTTTCAAAGTTCTTCTGCATGTCCTGGACATGGACAGCACAGAACACACATTAGGGGGACAAACATCAGGCTGTCATTTTACCCTGGTGTGCACAACCTGTACTCCACTTAGCAGATAGTCTTATCCACAGTGAATTACAACATGTAGGAACATAACAGATTTGTATTCCACAAAGAGAATGTTCACAGTGAACTATGTTGCCATGAAAACATTAACTGTTAAATATTTCAAATTTAAGGTTCTAGTTTTGTTCCTAAGTTGATTTGATAAATTTTTCTCCTCCTAAGTTGATTTAATTAAAATGGGCACGACAAAAAACTGAATAATGATTTTCACCATGGGTTCCCAATGGATTGTTTTTAAAAGAAACATTGGTTAAATTTAATTACAGTTTGAATAACCAATTATAAGACAAAGGACTGTTTACTTTTCTCTCAGGGTCCTCCTAGCTGTTTTTGTTGACTGTACACTATCTTTTCAGGCTGTTAAGTAATGCTATCAAACATTTGTAGCAAACAAAAAAAAGTATTTGCTTTGTGAACGTTACGTAACTTTAGCTAACATTTGCCTAGTTCAACACACTTGTTGAACTGGTCAATCTAGCTCCTCCTTCTTTGATATATTGGTACCTGCCATTCTATGCCTCAGTCAGTTAAAAGGACATATAATCTATTTAAAATCCACACCTCCACGATCACAGATACCTCACTACGTGTTATACTGCCTGGGCCCATCAAACAAACAGCCACAGAGAGCTCACTGAGCTTTGCTGCGTTTACCTTCAGCTCCTTGATACTGCCCTCCATGTCACGGACAGTGGTGGGGGGCTCAGTCGCCTTCAGTCTGTCCAGCTCCGGCAGCACCCGGCCCAGCCAGGCGGTGATGTCACCGAGGTCAGAGTTCAGCTGCTGCCACTGCTGAAGGTTGTGTCTGACCCTCAGCTCTTCGCTTAGGGCCTGTGCCTGAAGCAGTTCCCATCGCGCAATCACCCCTTCACAAACACAGACAGGCTCTCATCAGGATTACACCCATTACAGTATTCAGTGAATGTGGGCAGATGGTTATTAACTTGCTTTATTGCTTATTTTTAATGAGATTTTTACCTTTTCCAGGTACACATTCACATTTTCAATAACCTGAGTTGTAAATATTAAAAGACTATTAAAACACAATAATAACAAGGAAGTCAGATATAGTGGTTATCAAATCAAATGGAACAAATAGGTTTGTATAGTTCCACTTTAATGACCTCCATGTAAGGATATGGCTGTGTAAATTCATAGGTCCATGGTGCAAATTGGCATGGTGCCTGGCTACACAGCAAAATTTTCAGCATTAAATCAACTCTTACAGAGTACATACAGCCCCTATTTTACTCCTAAGTACTCTGTTGGAGTTTAAATGCTTGGGGGGCAGGTGGAGAACGGGCAGCATACCTGATTGTTTGTCCACAGTAGTAAGGCTGGTGAGGCCCTGCTCTTCCGGGAGCTCGTCGTCGTTCAGGATCAGTTTGACTCTCTTCACACTGTCGATGCTCCCGCTGCACTCGTTCATCAGCTTGGCCTGTGGAGCAGCGGACGCAAATGCTCAAGACCCCACCACATGCAACCACATGCTCTTTCAGGATACAACCGTATGCTGATATAAAGACCTATGAAGACCTGTGGGAAGCTCAGAACGGTCAGTCAGATAGAATTGTGAATATGAGAGTACACATAAATTGAAGCCATCTTCATTTTCAAAGGAAAAGCATTCAGGAAAAATAGGGTTGCCCAAACTCAATCATGAGGGTCTGTTGCATGTGCTGGATTTCATTCCAAACTCTAAGCACTGTTTTTCCAGAATGTAATAACCTTATCTATGAATTGCTCTCGAGTATGTCTCAGCTGTGAACTCTAAGTAACTTGACTCTACATACCACAGTATGTACAGTATAACTGCAGGATGTTTACTCATAGGCAACCTTGATTTATTTTTTATTATCAGTGGATCAGTTTTCAGTTAGCTATGTAGTTGTTTCTTAAGAAAAAGGTTATATTGCAAGATTGATTTAGTGATTGAGTAATTGATTTATTGATTGACAAAAAATCACACAGAAGAGGTTAATGCTAAATGTATGAACATCTGCTTACTGATCTGCCTGCGGACGATGAAAACAATGCAAAACGCATTGCGCCAAACCTGCACTCAATTAGTTAAAAGTTTTACTGAGTTCAAATGTGGGGCAACTTCAAATGCATGTTTCAAATAAATTTTATTGACAGTGAAACTGGCTTGAAAGAAAACCTTACAGAGAAAAAAACAGACTTGATTAGGATAGGAGTTTGAGCAGCCCTGCTTTATATCATGGTAGTATCTTTATCTTAATGGCAGTAAAATAAAGAGAGAAGCATGTACTTTTATTGAGCCCAATTAAGATGACATCATCGTCATGGTTTAAACAAACACAGCGCTTTTATAAATAAATACATTGCAATCTCCAAGAGTTTATGATGTTCTATTGAGTAAGTCCTCCAACATGTCAATATAGGCCTAATAAATCAGAAAGGCTGACTTCACTTTCCCAGAAAGCTGAATAAGGACTTTGACTGTAGACAGTAACGGCTATCTGAGCACGTACAGTAACTTTGTGTCAGAAGTTCACCATATACAGTTGGGCTGTGTCTGAATCAGCCCTATCTGCGGTGTCCTGTGTACTGCACAGTAAATGCACAGTGAAATGTCCAGTGTTAATTCAACTCTAATGGTCTTAATTTGACTCTAGCAGAGTACATATGAGCCTACTCTGGCCAGGTTAGGCTAATTGAATTAACACTGGACATTTTAATGTGTAGCATACTTTATACTATTTACTGCATACTGTTCAGTGACAGTATATCCTCCATACTATTATCAGTGAAAACCTGGAAATAAGTATATCATCCAGGGATATTAAGAACATTTCATTTTAAGAATTGTTGTGTACTTAACAGCTTTTTAAAAAAGTATACTCAACTGTCATACTCAATAGTAGGCAAGTGCACTAATTTGAACATGACCCACATGTCCTAGTAACTATGGAAAGCCAGGATGATATCAGTAGGGGGCAGCAGACTTACATAACCCTGTTGGTAGGGAGTGCTGGTATGTGTGGGGGAGGAGCCCAGTCCACGGATGAGGTCCCTGTGGAGACGCTTCCTGTCCTGGGAGTCCGGGGAATGCCAGCTGGGGGGTTCTGCCACAGACTTTCCTGGAACCCATAGGAGAGAGCCATCAGAGCCTGACCCATCACTGTCTGCACAACAGCCACATCATTACCCCGCTCAGATGCTACCACTTCAACAGGAACCAGTGGAGTGGACATCTCAGTGAAGGACTAGCAATGTTCATTTCCCATTGGTTGATGGATGCTATACAACTGAGTTACAATTCAAGAATTCATTGAAGATTTATAGAAGAAAAAGGGTGGTGGGTTTCCATAACATTAAATGACTACATGACTGGATGACTGACATGCTTAACGGATTCACATGCTTAAAAACGGTGTTACAAAAAACCCCACAATGCGGTCTCTATGATTTATTTTCATGCAGCGTCTGGTATGGACAGCAGGACTCCAAATATGGGTCATAGGGACCATCCAGGGACATGTCCTTATCTCCTACCCTCCTGTGTGAAACAGCCATGGAGTTAACCCAGCAATCCTGCTCCCATGACTCAAAAACTCAGGAAGCCTGCTGGCTTCCATTTCGCAGGCGGAACCGAGAAAGGACGTGACGGCTTTGATCCAGCCGCAGTCCTTGGTCCTTTTCCCGGCCTGGCAGATCGTGTGAGAGCGGGGAGGAACTGGGGGAGTGCAGGTTAGCAGGAGGAAGGAAAGAGACGGAAATGGGTGGAGGGTTTGGGAGGGGTTGCAGGATGTGGGAGGAGGGTGGGAGGGGTGGCGGTGCGATGGGGACATGGGTGGGTTGGGCATCATGCCTGGCCATAAGCACACGACAATAACAGACACATGCAGGAGGCAAGTGCCTACCAGAGGCTGCTCTCAACGCTTTGGCAGTGGCCTTAACAAAGGATTCTGGGCTTTCTGTGATTTCTACATCTGGAAGAAAAGAAGGGAGTCAGTGGGCCCTCAGGAAGGGATTAGGGCCACATGGCAGCAGAGGGAGAAAACTGGAAGTACCAGGCCTGTCTTCCTCACCCCAGAGGCCTCTGAAACACTGACTCAGGACATAATACCTGAGCTGCACTGTTGCTGACTTTGCCATGACAGCACAACCTGTTTTTTTGAGTTACCTGACAGGGCGCTGTAGTAGGTGGCCTCCTCGTCGTCCTCGTGCGAGGAAGTGCCGCCCACGTCTACGGTGTGGTCCCACTCCAGAGGGATTGAGTCCACGCTGACGGGCGTCTCGCGGCCCGAGCGCTCCAGGGGTGGGGCCAGCAGGTGACACACGGCCCGGCGACTGGGGGAGTCCCCGGGTGCTCCCTCCTTCTCCTCCTGCCAAGAACCGCCCACCAGCTCCCCCGAATCCTCAAGATCTGTGTCCCGGTCCGACAGATCGCGCTCCTCCTCCAGCACCTGGGCAGATGATACACCCTATTTAGGAAGACTCCTATAGATAGCTTTCAGGGGTCAGGTCCGTGAAAAAAGAATCTTGACAAGGTCTCTGTAAAAGAAAGACCTTTATTGAGTGGCCCTCATTGGTTGAGACACTGACCGGGCGGCGGCTGGTGAGGCGGTGGTGGAAGCGGGCCACCCTGCCGAAGACCTCCTGGCAGTACGAGTGCAGCTCCTCCAGCTCGTCCTCGATCAGCACGGCGTCCAGAGGGGCACATTTCTGGATCAGGTTCTCACCGAACACGATAAGCTGGTCGATTTTGTTGGTGTTGAGTGTGATCTCCTGCTGGAATCCCTGTGGTAACAGACAGAGGCATTACTGAGCAGTGCCATACAGTAGTGCAGTGCAGGGCAGGGTGGGGGGTTGACCTGCTGCACAGAAAAGATCCACATGATGCTCTGTCAGCACTCACGTTGAGCTGCCGCATCTTGTCGTCGATGTCGCTCTCGGAAAAGTGCTCTACGTTTGTGAGCTGCAGGTCCATCTCCGTTAGCCACACGAGGATGCCTTCCCGCGTCCCCTCAAACTCCTCCCGCTGAGACGTGAAGTGCTGCAGACCCAACAGGATCAATGTAATTAGATAATTATCGAGAGATTCATCAAAACCAGCATACAGCAAGAACATGTTTGTATCATATTAAAGTCCCCATATTTGATTATTGCTGGTCGAGAGCAGTCTCAAGACTCAGTACACATTACATGCACAGTATTACACAGTGGACATTTAGCATTAATAGGTAAAAGTTGGGTGACATGAGCAGGTGTGACCTTGCACCAAAATGGTTACAAACCCAGTTCCTTAACCATTATACCACACTGCCGCCTCAGTATAATGCACAGTATTACACAGTGGACATTTAGCATTAATAGGTAAAAGTTGGGTGACATGAGCAGGTGTGACCTTGCGTCTGACTAGGCCACAGACCAAAATGGAAACAGTTGCTTATACAGTGACTCGATACCCCCGTTTGTTACAGGAGTATCCGTTAAGCAGCACAGACGTGACCTAGATTCTGAAGGCTCAGGGTTGATGTCACTAAATCACTCCCCCACCAAGGGAGTCACATCACATGTCAACTGGCGGCTCACTCAAGATTTCAACAGATGGACCCAGGGAGAAGTGCATTTGAATGAATAGCTGTGCCTCGATGCTTAAGACTCATGTTAAGCAGAAGGGTCCAGACGACAGTGTGTTTGAATGAAAACGAATGTGTTAATCCTTAAAGCACCCATTGCTCCAGCACTTGGCCTTCCTTGGGATGGAAACAAGGCCAAATCTTACCTTGAGCCTGCGCAATATGGCCGCCACCCTTTTCTGTAGGTTGTCCCAGCGCTGGTTTCCCTCGTGCACCATGACCTTGAGCTTGCTGGCGGCATCCGTGCGATTCTCCCGGGCCAGCCGTCGGTACTGCTTGTTGACAAGTTCCAACTGGGTGAGCCGCTCATGGACCTGCCTCTGAAAGGCCTGCATGGACAGAAGCAAAGAGTGTTAATCTGAAAGGCCTGGCTGGACAGAGACAAAGAGTGTTGATACTTCTAAATGAGCTTCTCTTTAAGCAGGCAAGATTAATGTCCCAGATCAGCCATATGCTTTATTATCTAACGTGCATGAGATGAAGTGACCTTTGCTATGTTAACGAATCCAAAGGCAGGATCATTCTAATCTCCCTTCTTCTGGTTCATAAAAGTTTGGGAATGCAGAATGCAAATAGGAAGAAGACAAAGCTACTTACTCCAAACTTCTGTATAATGGGAAAAAAAATGATTATAGCAACAATAAAGAAAAAGCAAAGGTAAACATGCTCTATACTAACAGCTGCTGGTCCTCTAGTGCAGGTGAAATTAATGTATGCTGAAGTGGGCTTGCTGAGATGTCCCTGTTTTTCAGAAGGAAATGCAGAGCTCTCTGTTCCACTGGCCAGCTCGGCAAAGATAGCAGACTGACATCAGCATATGATTACAGCCAAGGGTACTCAGCGTTCATTATTACCAACGATTAGCAATTTGACTGATGCTAAGTTGCTAAGGCTGGAGATGAACATTGCGCACACAGAGGAAGATGCTATAGCAACCAAATGGCATGCGTCAAAAATGGAGAGAGCGAGGAGAGCGGCTGAAAGTACCTCAAACTTCTTGAGCTCCTCCTTGGCGCTGGTGTAGAGGACGTCGGCGGAGTTGGGGTTCGCGGCCGTACGCTCGGCTGTCTTCAGCCAGTCTTCAAAGCGCGAGTAATCGTCCAGGAACTTACACCAGAGTCGCCATGTCTCTTCAATCCTGGAGGGACAGACGGAGGGAGGGAGTGGGGGGAGGGGGGTTATGAGCAGGCGTGAGGGAATCCCTTCATTAAACGAGTAATCAGTGCACGCTGAACTGAGGGAACACAGTGATACAGCTCTAATTGGTCTGCGGCTGTGGGACAACCCCTCCTGTCTGCAAATTGGTTTTTCACTGCTATACCTCTGCTCCAAATGCATTACATATAGTATATAGCACTGAAAAGCCTATTTACAGACAGACGGGGGGGTTGGGGAAATTATAATACTCGATAGTGCATCACACCTACCTCATCCTCAAAATGCATTACATACCATAAGCAATGCATTTGGAGCAGATATCTAGCACTGAAAAGCCTATGTGCAGACAGGGGGGGTTGGGAAAATGAGAATGCTCGCACATCACGCCTACCTCATCCTCCTCTCCATGGACATGGCGCAAATGTTCCTCCAGCGGCGGTCCAGGCTGCGGGTAGTCTGCTGGATAGAGTCATTCTCCATGTCGCTGCTGCAGGCGTCGGCATCGTGTAGCAGCACGTCACACAGGGTGAGCACCGAAGCCACGCCCTCTGTGTGCTGCTCAATGTCCCTCTGCAGGTCCTGTCCACATAAATGCACAAATACATGTACAACACACATACACACATAAACAGACACAAACACACACACACACACACACACACAAGCACACACATGCACAAACACACAGACACATAAAAGCAGACCAACATACACACAAATGCACATACGCACACACATGCACACAGAGAAAGGGATCAGAAACATAAGTTAGTGACACCGCTCACAAAGATAGCCACAGTAACCACAGAAAAAACTAGAAAACAAGAATCCGCAGGTTAAACTTTTCAATGCCCAACATGTCAAAAGAAGGAAGGCTTACAAAAGTACTCCTTTGCATCACCAGGCCTGGCGACCAAACAAAGCCCGCAGCCGCATCATAAATGCAATCATTTTAAACACTGCCCGATTTCTTTGTTGACTAATTCAAAGGCATTTCTGAAGAGCAGCAGGAAACAGAGAGAGAAAGCTCCTCTGCAGAGTGGGAGAGAGGTGCGAGCAAAGCCCAAGTAGAATAAAGGCTTCTCTTCCAGGCATCTCAGTGGGGCACCTCAATTTTTACTCCGTTACCCTGGGAGGATTTCTTAAGAGCCTGTGGGCCACTTCCCCAAAAAGTTTTCAGCATACCGAGCGGAGGGCAAGACCAGCAGCCATGCAAGTAAGTAAGTACATTTTTCACTTAACCATTAAGTCCACTTGCATGTTTTTAATATAGGTAGATGGATATTTCCCTTTGAATAACATTAAAGTCTCTTTACCTTGGGGCGCCACCAAGAGAAGGTTATATTTTGTTCTGCATTCTAATTAGAGGAAGTTGCATAGTGGCGTCAAGATGCAATGCAAAGGAAGTCACACTACTGTGCTACATCCACTCCACTGTGCTACATCCACTCCACTGTGCTACATCCACTCCACTGTGCTACATCCACTCCACTGTGCTACATCCACTCTACTGTGCTACATCCACTCCACTGTGCTACATCCACTCCACTGTGCTACATCCACTCCACTGTGCTACATCCACTCCACACTACTGTGCTACATCCACTCCACTGTGCTACATCCACTCCACTGTGCTACATCCACTCCACTGTGCTACATCCACTCCACACTACTGTGCTACATCCACTCCACTGTGCTACATCCACTCCACAGTACTGTGCTACATCCACTCCACAGTACTGTGCTACATCCACTCCACAGTGCTACATCCACTCCACTGTGCTACATCCACTCCACTGTGCTACATCCACTCCACAGTGCTACATCCACTCCACTATGCTACATCCACTCCACAGTACTGTGCTACATCCACTCCACAGTACTGTGCTACATCCACTCCACAGTGCTACATCCACTCCACTGTGCTACATCCACTCCACAGTACTGTGCTACATCCACTCCACAGTACTGTGCTACATCCACTCCACTGTGCTACATCCACTCCACTGTGCTACATCCACTCCACTGTGTTACACTACTGTGCTACATCCATTCCACTGTGCTACATCCACTCCACTGTGCTACATCCACTCCACACTACTGTGCTACATCCACTCCACAGTGTCACACTACTGTGCTACATCCACTCCACAGTGTCACACTACTGTGCTACATCCACTCCACAGTGTCACACTACTGTGCTACATCCACTCCACAGAAGCGCGGAGGCTAAAGAGAGATTTTCGCAACTCAGGCTATGCGCAAACTATGTCTGAAAATTCCACCGGCGGTAGCAACATACTGCACAGACTGCAGCACACCCCTGCTGTATGAGCTTCTGCAATATAATGCAAAGTTCCATACAAGCTCATTGATGTTTTGATCGTTGAGGCGAAATAAAAGCGCGAGGATGTTTTACTCATAGTATGACTACTATGAGTCTCAGTCAGAGGGTGCGCAGAGAACTGGAGGGAAACTCTTGTGACACAGGGGGCCTCATGTATAAACGGTGCGTACGTACAAAAAATATGCGTATGCCAGTTTCCCCGCCATCAGAGTCGCCAATTCCCACAGTCTCAAAAATGTGCGTACGCATGGGTCGTACTCTGCGTATATGTACGCAAGTTTGTTTTTATAAATCCCAAATCCGTGGGGAAAGTGGCGTACACATTTTATTGTGCGTATGCACGTATATGTAGGGGCTTGGGGGGCGGAGCTCCCGGTGTGCCCACCTGCTGCTCGGCGAGCTTCCTCTGGATCTCGTCGTTGTGGCAGACGCTGTAGACCACGGGCTTGGCCAGCTCGGCCTCGATGCGGGAGAGCCATGTGCGCAGGTTGCTCATGTTCTTGTCCAGCTGCTGCACCGTCACCAGCGTCTCCTTCAGCTTCCTCACCCTGAACAAACGGAGGCACGGCGCATCAGAGTCACGTCGACATGTACACGCCACACACACACATGTAACACCCTAGGCTGTTTATATGATACTGTGATCTCATACAACACCCTATATGTGTTAAATGTACACCAGCAGTGTTAGATTTACACTGGCATTATTGCTGTGCAGGCCCGCATGAATTTGTGCCTCCCAAGGACATAGGTCCTCACACACATATATAAACACAAACACAAACAGGAACATTCAGGCAAATATACACACGTGAAACCATACATTAAACTCACCAGCATTCTTAACATTAGTAGACAACAATGTAGTCTGTTCTTCCAAGCACTCAATATGTTCATTTTTAAGGCCCAGTGGTCTATTATTCTGTCATGTTTAAAAATACTCTATTTCACTAAACAAAATGTAGTCCAGAAATATGTGAGTGCTCTGACATAGTTTGAAACTCTGACATAGTTTGAGATGTTGAATGAGGGGCTCGTGATTCACCAGCGGGGTTCCAGTACCCAGTCTAAAGAGCCCCTTTCAAGCCATTCAGCCTGTTCTTTCAATCAACGCATTAACATTTTGCAAATTAACTACCAAACCTAACCAATACAAGAACTAACTTTTATTTAACTTTCAACCCTTATGTACACTGTTTGATTATCATAGTGATCATCAAAGATGATTTAATTCCCAGCTCAAGAATAATCCCCAAGAACCCTTTGGAAGTGTAAGTACCAATAAAGAATAATCTCTGAGTAAGGGAATATCATACAGAAGGTTTGAATATGTCCAATGAGACCATAACATCCGCCTTCAAAAAGGATAATTTGCATCGGAATCCTCAGATGTCGTCACAGGGACTACAGTCTCCGTTAGCCTTATCACAACCCGATTTGTCCAAAACTCCAGTCTTTACACTGGATTACATTTATGTCACCATGAGACATGTGGCTTCAACAAGAGAGCCAAAACAGCATTGTTTTACATTCTGTATTATAAAAGATTATGCATCCAGGTGAGACGCAAACAACATAATCCAAAGGGTTGGCATATACAGTAGCTACAGGACCATTATTACAAATGACTTAATTGTTTCTTGTACTAGTACTAGCTTTGGGACAAAGCGGACTACAATTGGAATCAATTTGAATTTGAATAGTCTCTTCTGTTCCTGTATCCTGACGATTAAGGATACTAATCCTAATATTTGTACTAATATACAAATATACTAATATTTGTGAAAACGTCCCAGCCCCTTCCCTTTGAATGTGTGCAGGACACGGGTCTGACTGTACCTACATATTTAACAAGCTGATTTCTGAGGCAAGGGAAACAATATGCGCATGGACACTGCTGAGGGACACGTCATCTGTAATGGTGGAGCTGCCACAGGAAAATATCCTCGTACGATCTCGTGTCTGACGGTGTACCCACCGGCAGGCATCAGGCATCCGCATAACGATTATCATATTTATGAAACACAAGTCCTTTGATATCCATTCGGCACACGCCGTGCAATTGTAATTCTATAAGGTGACAGGCTAGCCGTAGTGCTCCTGCTGGCTAGCCGCTAAGCTAATCCTGTGCATGGTTCAAACCAGCAGCTCACAAAGACAAAAAAGCTCAAGGTTTAGTGACAGTCCCGTTCATTCTGTTAAAATCTCACACAGGCAGATTCTGCACATGTCTTTAGCTGCTGTCTCATGTCTTTAGCTGGTTTTCTACAAGGCATTGGTTAGACTGGACTCTCCAGCCCCACGTCCCCTTGTGTGACCCATCTCTATCGAACGGAGAATGAAATATGCTTCCTGTAAGACAAGAAAACAGAAAAACAACAAAAGCACATGCAGCACAGGGGTGCATGCCAGAAATCAGCCATGTGATGGAGGACAGCGATAGCAGAGCCATCTTTCTTTCTCTCAGCTCAGTCAGCTGTTTTCTGTTGTCGTCCCTGCGACGGACGCGGACACACGCCCTGCAGCAGAAATGGCTGACGGTCCGTGCACCTGAGGAGGGCTGCGCTGGGGGGAGAATGAATCAATAATGTCCGCGCGATGCACTGAGCCACGCGCCCGATCTCCCCGCGTATCAATTGCCGAGGCTGCCGCTCGCACACGCTGACAAAGCATGGCCCATCCCCCTCTCCCTCTCCATCTCTCGCTCCCTCTCTTGCTCTCAAACGCGGCGGACGTGCTTCACGTTCCCTAATGCAAGCATGCAGCTGAAAGGTTTTGGTAGGTGGTGCACACAGGCTTAAGGTGTGGGATTTGGGCAGAGAGGTACTTACAGCTTGTGAAGCTATTCCATGTTACCCATCAGAATGTGCTTCCCCCTGCACAGCCTCCTTCATGCTCCGCAATCCGCCTGTCCCCTCCCCCCCTGTTCCGGGCCTTCTCTCTCTCTCTCTGTCTCTCTCGCTCCCTCTCTCCTTCCCTCACTGGTCCAGCGACTCTCATGCAGCGCGCGCGCACACACACATAGACACACGCGCCGAAGGGTATTCCTCTGGGAGAGTGTGTGTGTAGAAGGGGGGCAGCTAAGTGACCTCATAGCTGTGATCCTGGTTGGCTTGCTGAGGCACATCGTACTTTGGGACTCCCCCAACCCACTAATCCCCCCCCCCCCCCCCCATCCAGCTGCTCTCTGCTCTCACAAATTCCTCTGCAGGTGGGAGTAATATCATCAGAAAATCCCATTATTAATGAATAATATGTATGAATACATGCCTTATTGAGCCGTACACAATAACTTAAACCCATTCAGAAAAAATCCTGTAAAATCCAGAAAAAGGATCTTATGTCTCCAACAAACATATTTTTCAGTGACCAAACACAGGATGAGAACAATGAAAATCCACCAGAAGGTAATATACTCTATGTCATCATCCATAATTGGCTAAAAAGAGAATGACCATAGTCAGTTCTAAGTATATCCCAAGATATAAGGCTAGTGAGAAGACTGGACAGGCACCCAGGCAGGGAAGGGTGGATTAGCACCTTCTAAAGTTAAGTACACAATGACCTGATAAAAGACTGTCCACTCTGCTGGTAGTAACACCAGTTGGCATCATTGATAGAAGGCAGAGGGATGATGCAGCCTCAAATGGTCAAATGGTCAACTGTGAAGGCACCATTTAACACTTCATAAAAAAATACCTGATCTAATCAATTTTTTATGTATTTACTGCATCTTACATGTATTTACCTCATATTGTCATGGTTTTTAATAGATAGCTTGTTCCTGGCTGGTAGTTTGAAATGGGACAATTATAGACCAGTTGACTGTGTGATTACAGGGGTGTTTGAAACCAGCAAAAGTCCTGCTGGTGTCCAGTTGGAGGCCATGCAGGTGTCAAATAGTCTACTTCCAGGAAGCAGGAGGGAGATCTCATTGGGCTAAAGGGCATTTCCGAGAAGCAGCCCCATTGCAGGGATTAAAGAGAGGACAAACCCATTAAATATAGTGTGTGGTTAGAAAAATCAATGTGCAAGAAGACCTGCTGTTAATGGCCTTCTCAAAAGTACAGTGACAGGTGGACAACTTGGACGAAGACTGATACAACATGGAGCGACGGTGTCAGCAAGGGGAAGGATATTGCTGCTGAATTCTACAGTAAAGAGGAAGAGCAGCTCAGATGCTGTCTGGTTGTAGCATGTACCATATTGGCAGTGTGGGCAATGAAGAAATCTGATCATAAAACAACCGCTCCAAATCACAGAAGCATACACGATTCATCCTGTCACTCTCATTGTATTCCCTTCATTGTTCTTTTAAAATATTTGTTTCAGATTTTTCCCCTTTTTCTCCCAATTTGGCAGCCAATTGAACGCTATGTACGTAATTCAATTCCCCCCGTAACAACCCCGTCAGCTAGTAGTAGGACGGAGGGCGCCACGTCCTCTTCAGGGCACGACTCCTCGAGTTCCTGACCATGATTCCAACTCGCCCAGGGCCGTTCTGTGCACAACGATTCTCGTTGAGTCCCTCCGCCCACCCCGTAAGTAGCTGCCAATTGCCACTCCCTCAAGGCACCAGCCATATTCGGATCTGGCACGACCGGGGATCGAACCCCAGAGCCTCTGGTCGCAACTGCACAGACTGAAAAACTGTCCTTTTCCCACTGCACCACCGCGGTGCTCGCTTCATTGTTAACTGTGTACCATTTGGCCATTCGGTCACAGCTGCAGAGACTCACTGAAGAAGCCGCGTCAAAATTGCTCGCCTTGCCAGTCGAAAGCTATGTACTGTTTTAATCTATTAGCATTTTGTGCCAAGCATTTAAAGCAAAGACAAAGAACAAACTGAGGCGCCATGTGGAGTGCTGGGCTTTGTGCTTTATACCTTCTCCCATCCATTTTCAAGGCCTTTCCTCACTTACATTTTCCCCCACATTTCCCCTGAAGCACCTGCGCCCTTACCCACAACCCCCTTCCCTCTCAGGTGTCCTGCTCTATTCTCCACAGCCAACAAATCACCATGGCAACTGGGCATGCAACATGATGCCAAAGTTCTTCCAGTAGAAGCATTACCATGGCTACATGGAAACAGCACACACACCAAAAAAAAAACTACGGTGGAGTGGTTTTTAAGTCTGGCCTTTTCACAAGTAATACGCATAACAGCTGCCTACACCCCAATAAACTATAACCCCTGTGGACAGAGACAGCTTTCAAAAAAGTGCACAAGAAAAAGTTGAATAAAAAAAACCAATCTACTTTTTTTCATTCAATAGAACTTATTATACTTTAGTAGCAACAAAGAATAGAGACTGAAGCCAGACACTTGTGAACGGGACAATAACAGGCACATCTGCCGCGACAGACCCATCGCAGCACTCGTTCAGGCTGCTATAAGTGGCGAGGAAGCCGTGTGCCACGACACAATGGCCACTGTCAGCACACAGCAGCTGCTGGGCCATGCTTGGAGGCGCCCAGTTTGTTTTGGGACAAAAGAGGACTGCATGCCTGCGTCAGCATATCTGATCCCCTGCAGTCGACTTTCTCCGACCTCCCACAATGCACTGGTACCATGCAGACTGCGGTCTCCGCCTTTACTGATGATGAACTTTTTAACTTCCGAAGCGCAGGCCGCCTTCTCAGAGCCCCTCCATGCAGCACATCATGTTGGGCAAACCCAAATTCAGTGAATGGACATTTACTAGTAGCACCCCAAACCACTCCCTTTCTTCCTGTTCCCCTCAGCAACAGTGCTCAATAGGTATTGGACGAACCATTGTTTGTGGAGCACTGATGAGAAAGCTGAAAAGAGGTGAGAGTGACACTGAGGTTTGTATTTTAACATGAGAGTGTTCAGGAAAATGGAAAGCTTAGTTTATAGCATGGTGTAATAGAGCAAATTAATAGCTTTGAGCTACTGAGAGCTTTACTAACAATGTTTAGGTGCTGTCACAGCACACTAGTGAATCACAGTTAGGTTTTTAAAAAACCTCATTCTGGCATTAGTGTGCATGCCACTCCTGAGATTAGCTGTCAATAGGCTTTGTGTTAATGGGAATCTGAATTGAATAACAATCCTGCAAAAATAGGACCAAATACAGGGGTAAAATGAAGCAAGCCAGATCTCTTTAATGGACCCAATAAACTATCAACAAAACTCCTCAAAGAGGGCAAATTCTCACCAACAAGATCTCTGACTTTATAACACGAAAGTGGAGTGCCAAGCACCAAGTAGATATTTTACAGCTGGCACTGTAGCTACCAAAATACAAAACCAATGATATTACCATTCTTACCAGGCCCCTGTCAGATACTAGGTAGATAGGGACTGACATCAGCTTCAAGGACTTTTACAGACCTATTTGCTGTGTGTCCTAAGCAGGAGTGTGCAAATAGTGGCACTGTCACAAAGTCACAAGGTAATGTGCTGTCACAGCACATTAACCAGCCTTCAAAAATCTTAGGCTAAGGCTGTACATCTTCATTTGCAACTTCTCAATCATATTATCTGACAATCACCACAAATTATTTTCTGTCCAGTCGTGTACAAAGAGCACAATAAGCATCAGATGAAGTCTTTCTGTGACACTTAGGGAGATAAACTTTTGTAGCGGGGGATTAGCTGCAGCTTGCGCGTAAGGTGCACAGAGAGGTGGCATCCCGCCGCATTGTTTCGGCCGTCGCTGTGCGCGATGCCCTGGCGCTTCGCTAACGCGATAACAGATGTCCATGTAAATGGGCTGGCTGTGACCGGGGGAGCCAGGGAAAGGGGGGGACGGGCCCCGGCGCGTCTCCATTGTGCTCCTAATGTGAGCGGACAGGCCCCTCCCTCCATCGGACACAGAAAGGAGTAGGGCTACAGCCCTGGCCATAAGTCCCCGGCTCCTGAGACTCTGGCCATCTGCCACAGGCTAGGGGCCTCTACAAGGCAAGCAGATCAGCTGATATTCTGATTCCCCTCTCGTCTACAAGGAGCCATCGCACGCAAGAGACGGGTGCAAAACACTTCCGACACGTTTAGAATCTATCACAACGGAAGTTCTGCCGCTAAAGTACGGCTAATGCTTCACAGAACGTAAGCGGGGAAATGAAACCACGCAACAACCTTTGTGTTCTGCTAGATAAGTACTGGATAAGTACACTGTTCTCTAAAGAGCTTTCTTGAGTGCTACTTTATTAGCGGGCAGATAAAACCATGATGGGCCCAGGAAAGATAAGGAACATATCTGGAATTGTCCACAAGATCCGTTTTATAACATGAAAATAAACAGAAAGCAAGCTATAGGATTACACAGCGGTAAGACGCATCGCACGCCACCCGCCATGACTATTAATCACCTATTGCCAGCATATCTAAATAGAAAAGTTACATATGGAGCTGCAAATAGGTAATATGAAATTCTATGTATAATTGTGCACCTTAGCCACCATTTCTCTTCACACACTTACTTTATATTCAAAATAATACCGCCTAAACCTTACTTTGAAGAACCACTCATAAACTTACGCATCACATAAACCAAAGAGCCAAAATCTTATGCATCAGATTACTGAAAACCTAGATCCATTAAGCATTATTTAAGTCTCTGCACAGAGAGATTCCCAAAAATATTGGCCAGCGTATCACATAGCGCTGTGAAGACATTCATACTTCAACTTCCCTTGTTTGCAAAAATAGATAAATATACTGTTTTCAACTAGTGCTGTAATACACAGATGTGGTGAACCAGATGTGCTGTGAGTATAAACAGAGGAGTCGGCTGCACGTGTACATTCACGTTTCTCGACTTCCGTTCTTCCAAGCAGCCCACTGGAACTTTGAGTGGTTTCTCACTGCTTGGTTACGGATTAATATCATTATCCCTCGGTCAGGCTCCCTGCTGCAGTTTCACAGTAATCCCTGGCAGGAGACCGTTGTCATAGCAGCCCGGGCCTCACCTGGCCTCGATGTGGTCGAACAGGTGCTGCCATCGGTCATTGATGTCCTTCAGCTTGTCGTTAATCTCGGTCTCTTTGGTCTTGTTGCTGGCGGTGATGAGCTGCTCCCCCAGCTGTTTCAGATGGGTCTTGTTTTCGCTGAAGAGGTTAATCTCCTCCATGCAGTCCTGGGTTGGGGGGGGGTTGTGAAACACTCATTCTGTTAAGATCTACATTAGTGTTTTACTCATTTTCCCCCCATCCACCCACAGCATAAACAAAAGTGCTTTGTGCTCGCAAATGATTTTTTCCCACAATGCATTGCTGAGAGTGAAACAGCTGTTACTCCATTCCCAGGCAGGGCAGTTCACGACTGGCTGACAACACTGGAGGCTCCCAGGCATGCACGTGCATACACAGACCTCAAAGGGAGCCTGAACACCTGCCGTTTGAAAAAGTGCCCTTTTTCAGTAAAATCTTTATTATACTTTTTTTTATTATTAAATAAATAAATAAATTCCTGTTTGCACACATCCTGCCCTGCCGAACAGATATACTGATTGAATCAAAATATCAGGTCGGGAGATCGGTGCTCCCGGGCGATGCCCTCTACCCTCCCTCCCTCCTGATTTCCTGCCGCAGCAGTAAGCACTGTGTGGGCACCGAGCCTTTCTATGGTGAAAGAACGCACGCACGCAAAATTGCACGCATACGCATGCATAGGCACTCGACAGTCGTGAGTCAGTCAGTGTGATGAGTTACTTTGAGGCAGACATCAGGTACGTATGTGGCCAAACAAAGTATAAATATACTGTTCATTTTTGTTTTATATTGATATTAATGCGCTTTAGGAATTGCTTGACACTATTTGGCAAGTAGGGTCTATCTATGCTTGAACTATTTAGCAGCTCAAAATGTGCCAACTAGCTATTGTTAGCATTGATACCTTTTGCTAGTAATGTGGGAATCAGTGGAATATGGTTGAGTTCTTGTGTCCCATCCACTGAACTTAAAAGAACGGTCCCATCGCACCACAGCAGTTTTAATGTTGTCTTATAGTTTTGATAGCTAGTTAGCTAATGTAATACGTAACATGCGAGCATAATTTACTGAAATACACTTAATTTCTTTGCATGTATCATTAATTAACTGTCATGTAGCAGTGTTTGAACCAACCTCAGTCATGGGTTTGTTTTAAATAAATAATTTCACAGACCGCCAAAGGGAAATCGCGACCGCCAAAATGACAATAATTGAGACAACGGCAAATAAATTCCTATCCGAATTAATTAATTTTTGTGGGTGCAATATGGTCTTTCGGCTAGCGGATGGTGATGTATATTGTACTAGTCGCCTTCAAGATGTCAGTACTAGGAGATGAGTAGAAGAAGCAGAACCATAGACTGTATAGAAATGCGGCTCAGCTATTCTGTGCCAGAGTGCAACCTAAATCTTTGTGACAGCGACTCGGTAGAAAGACATAGCGTACGCTGCGAGTTGGATGGAACATGCTCCAATTTTGAATTAGACTACCTTTGAAGCCCTAACTTCTGAAAAAGTAAAAGCTTTAACCCAATCCACATTGGCGCCCCATACTATAGTGGTAGACGTATCGGTCCCAATTACAGTATTCATGTTTGTCTTAAATTATAAACTAGGCTACAGCTTTAATACTGATACTGCAGTTCAATCTATTGTATATATTGGGTGCTATTCCCATCTTGCCACTGCACAGACTGTAAAATGCATAATTTACAAGAAAATCATGTTCAGATATAGCTAGAAACAAATACATATTTTTAAAATGTTGTACAAATAGGCCTAAGCATTCGGCGTTTTCCATTGCTTACTGTAGGCTACTGGCTACCTGATGCACTTTCAGTATAGAAGACACTTAATTTTTTTCTCCAAAATCTCTCGTAGCTATTAATATGTTAAAGAAACCAAATATCTTACTTGTAGGATATATGCAGCTACCACTGTGTTATGATTAACCCTGAAGAATTTATCTTGTTACCTTTCTCCACAGTCGACATGTAAGTCCCGTACAGTCGACATTTCCACGCATTTAGGGCTGAAATAACAACGATGTAGACTATGTAAAAACACACACGGTGCTTTTGTATGTTTTTTTAATTTATTTATTTTTTTACTTGTAGCTACACTTTTTTTTTTTTTGTGTTTTAGAGTGTTTATTTATTTTTCTATTTGTGCGAATTATAATGGTATAATATTCAAATATTCAATGACCTTTGATTTCTAAAACCTAACTCCTAAACACAACCCTACTGGTACTTTACAACCAAAGCCTACATATATACTCCAAAAACTGTATTCACGGTAAAATTAATGAAACTAAAATTTGCTGCGTGCGCTTGCATAGCCTACGTAACCGCCAACAACCATATTCTCTGCCAGAAAAAACCCTGAATACATACATTTTAATATCCTTTCATTCCAGGCATATATTTATTTAATTATTTGCAAAAATCGCCAGCGTGCCTTTTTGTGAATTTGGGCCCCTACCCCTCTAACATCCTCTGCACGTGCCTGCTCCCAGGTCTGACCAGAACACAGTGCACACATAACTGACCCTTACTAACTCTACATGGAGCACCATATCCTCACCCGAGCACAGAACAATACCCGCAGGCAAGCACTGAAAAATACACATGAACTTCCAAAGCCTGTGTCCTTTTTTTCTGATAACAAAACATTATCATACAGACCACTGAGAGTACATATTAACATCAATTTAACTGATTGTATTTTGTTTGGATTAACAAGATTAGATCGAGAGAACGTCTTCACTGAAACACAGGAACGGCATAAGCAGGATCGAAAAGAGAATCAGTGTTATCATTCCGTTTGATCATTCTAAGCAATACAGGTGGGCTGGTCGGTTAGTTTTGTGACCATCCAAAACTACATTTAGTCTTTTGTCCTGCATTTCAGTCATCTTTACAAACCTGGTCTTAACAGAGCTACTTGCTAACAGCCTTGGAAATTAGCATACAAACTATTTAATGAAGAAAGATTTGCTCGCTGGGATAAACTGATCAACAAATGTAATTAAAATAAATTATCCAGTACAGCTAGTGAAAAGGATTTTCCCCCACGGAGAAATATTTTAGCAGGAAAAGTACAGAATTCTTGTGTGTGCTCCGCACTAATGTGTTTATTATGCTGGGATAAACGATTGAAAACAGATTACTGTTCACATAAACTGTCAGATGTTAAAATGTGAATGCAGCACAGGTCCTGACAGTTTGCCTGCGTACGGGCCGTGCCGTACCTTCTTCAGCTTCTCCACCATTTCCTCGATGCTCAGATCGGCATTGTGCGCCACCTTGTTTTCCATCTGCGTCAGCCATTCGCAAAGCTCCTTGTTCTTCTCGTTGAAGATGATCCAGGCGTTGAGCCGGTCAGCAATCTCCTGCTTGCGTAGTGACACCTGTGGAGTGAGGTATGGGAAGGGGTGTAAGACCATGGTGCAGGATCATGCCAGAATGTTTCAGATACAGGACAGGGATGTTGGGGAGACCTGGGGGGTGTGACTTCACATTCAGCATGGAAAGGCAGGCTATGGAATACACAGAGCTAACTTTTACACTGCTACTGTATGAGCTATATAATAGCTTTCTGAACAGTGTTTCTCAAGAGAGGAGAGAGACTGGGCATAAAAACGGTGAGCAGTACCCAAAACATTAATGATGCTATGGCTACTATGTATGGCTAATCAGAATGGTGTACCAGTTCATTTCCTCTCGTAATTTTTTTTCATAATAGTAAAGCTTTGAAAAAAGTTTCACTCTTATGTATGATATATGATATATAAAATAAGGTTATTTTTCAATGAACACAGCTTTTGCACAGCTAAAGTTAAAATCTGTCTATACCCTGAAAAGCAGGGTGGAAATAGTACCTTTAATGTGTGAATACACATCACAAATATAACAGGTCTTGCGTAAATAACATCCAAAAACGAATTTTAACACCAACTTCCACATTCTAAAAAAACAGACTGGTGTCAACATTACATAATGGATGAATATTCAATTGGTCTAGTAAACTCACTCGATGTTCTATTACTGTTGTGTAGTGGTTTGCATAAAATCACAAATTAGGATCAGTTTAAAATATCTGCATACTGTCACTACTACAACAAATGAATAAACACAATGTGACAGGGAAATACACCTATCGCAGTTTCAACCAGGACCTCTTAAGGAGCGCTTTGAGAATGTGTTTTTACACAGAGGCATCTATAGTGTTGGACGGCAGCTTTTACTGACATGAAGAAGAGCAGAATAAAAGTTAGTTGAAATATGAAAATAGTTTAACTTGGGAAGATGAGTATGCCAAATGTGCATACTCTATTAGTACATTATATTTAGGACCATTGATCATCACAATGGTAAGAAAGAAGAACAAAGGTTACACAAGCAGCCATCTGAGCGTCCATGGCTTAATAAAATGTGTGTTCTAAATGGAACGTTCCCTGTGAACTGAAGCTGATATCATACAATCTGATGCTAAAACAGTAACTAACTGTTAAAGGAAGAAGGTACTGAGGATTATACGTATATGTGACCCGTGAAACGAAAACACCACATTGCGATCATTTATAGAAGAAGACCTTGTTCACAGTGGGAAAGCTGTGACTGACACCGTCACCACATCACAGAATTGCGTGGCGAGCCGAGCCGTGATGTGCAGGTGAGCAGGATGAAGCCGTTCATGGTACAATTCTAATTGAATTCAAAGCCTGTTCTACGGGCCCCTGCCTGGGCCCTCTGAGGGTCATTGTGTTTTTGTGCTTGACCCCCTGACGTGTCACACAGCTTGTGATCCCCGTCACAAAGGGCCAGCTCCAACAGCCTGAGTCCGGCTTTCCTTCGCCATCTGCTCCCTCATTCCGACGACTGCCTCCCTCTGCAACCTGTTGCCCTCTCCCCCCAGCACCTCACCTTCTCAAGACAAGACGCATCCTCTCAACACAGAGCAATGAGAGGGCATTGCCTGATAGCTCAAGAGAAGAGCTTGCAACAACAGCCAATGGCTCTGTTGTTTTCTTTTTTTTTTCTTTTTTTTTACAGGGTGTTAGACAGTACATTAGATGGAATTCAATACAGTTTTATAGTGCAGGTTCATTTCGAATTCCATTGCTCTTGAACTATTACTTTCAAAGTGCCATTTCCTCAGCATAAATCTGTAATGTACAGTCTCGAGTTGTATTTGTTAAAGTTAGCGCCAAAAATAACAGATACCCTGAAAAACTGGATTGCATCACTATTTTTCCGATTTTTAAAATGTATTCTTCATTTTTACTTTAATGATAAATGACACCGACTCCATTGAGATTACTGACTTAACCATTCCAATTCTGAGCTGGAGAGAAACAGATATAAAGTGATACTGATGACCTCAAGTCTTCTTGAAATGTATTCAGCTTCTTCTGGGGCTGTCAGTTTGCCTCACAAACAAACTTCTTGTTTAAACAGTCAATGCAGCAGGCTGAGGTTGAATCTGCTGAACACTAAGTTTAGACCATTGCAATCAATAGCTTCCATTAACATTACTTAAACAGGCTAACAACACAGCCTTCTGTTCTCAGTTATGTTTGATTGCACCAGGATGTAACCAAAATAACCACCAAGCACACAGAGTTTTGCCAGAGATCAATCTCTTGCTAATATCCACTGTTCACTAAAAACAAAAGTGAAACCTGACTTCACTCTTTCTTAATAATATAAAACTTTCCCTACTGCCTTTGAGTTGTTGTGTGTTGTGTGTGTTGCTCCATGCAGCAGCTGTACACACTTTGTCTCTCATACACACACACACACACACACACACACACGCTCAGAGAGAGCAGCAGCTGAGGCTTTGTCTGCCCGGTCACACACTCAGCTCCCGGTCCGGGCCCGGCGTCCCTACCTTTAAGCACAGTTCCTCCCACTGGCAGTGTAGGTGTTCCACTTGCTCCTGGAGCAGCACCACGTCGTCGGCGATGATGTACTGGGACAGGTCCGTCTTCATGGTGGCCAGCTCCGTCAGGCTCTGAGCCCAGTCTTCCAGTGAATCCTCTGCCTCCTGCATAACATAACAACAAGTCAGCCCCCTGCCGCTCGCCCGCTCTCTCTCCTGCCTCTCTCCAGCCTGCAGGATTAGGGCCCGCAGGCCGGCACGGGGGAGGGGAATGGGGGAGGGGAGGGGAGGGGAGCACAGAGAGAAGAGTGGGGGAAGGGGGAGGAGGCAAGATAAACCCATAATGAGCCAGAAGGGATAATGCGGAAAGGCCAACCTGTTGGCAACTTGGATCGACTTTGTGTGCTGTTAGTTTATCTCCAGGCCTCGTGGCAGTTATCATCAGCCACAAAGCACAAACAACCTTGGCCCACCTCAGAACAACTGATCAAACATTGCGCTCTGACACAACAAGAAGAAATAATCATCAGTAACTCCAAAGTTTAGCTAAGTGTATAAGTATATGAACTTACTGTCACACTTACATCCTGGGTAAATAATAGGTTACCGTCCTTTCTATTTATGTATTTAAGGGCTTAAAACAATGGTTTGGGGAGCTGTTTGTTAGGGGTAAATGGAATGGCCTCTGGTCGATAAAAATAACAGGAGATTTGTGGAAGTGCAGTGATGTGTCAAAGTGTCAGTTTGGGTGTGAGGTTTTCCACTTCAGTATAATAATGCATCCACAAGCAGCTGTTTGCTGAATGTCGGTCTGAAAAACGGTCTGAATGTCTTTTCACATTTAATCGAGTGCATCTCCGTTCATAATCAATGTACGGATACTGGTGTTGATGTCTGAAAAAATCTAACCATTAAATAAATCAGGAAAACTGAAATGCTGCCATCTCATTTTCTGATCCAGGCTCTCCTGTATATATTAAAATACATTTAAAATTCCAGGACCACCCCCCACCCCCCAGTATAATTCCTTACTCCACAGCTTAATAGGCTGTTGTAAATATTAGTTAAATGTTTGTAAACTATTTTACCCACTAGTCTATTGCAAATTTGTATTTAATTTAAAACTTAATTTTATTTAGATTTTTCATTCAACACTTCTTTAGAGTCTGGTCTATGACAATAGCCCATAATGACAGGAAGTCTGCACCAGTCTGAGACAATTTGCTTCATCCCATTGGAATGCTGGCCAACACAAGCCCATCCTACCCTGATAGGGAAAAGAAAACAATTGTGTCACACTGACACACTATTATGGTTAGTGATGACAGCACTGACTGACTGGGAGATAGGGCTAAGCCCATAAACTCACTGAGCTTCTCAAAAGCTCTCCAACATCTCTTAAATCACATTATTTTCATCCTCCATTTTGACTAATATCTCCAAAGTTAGAAAGACCGCTTGCATTCACAGTCCTATCCAATAGCTGTGACATTCCCTGTACATTCATGAAAACACAGACACGCATGCATTCTTCCCAGCTCAGCCACAGGAGTTGCTCTTACACATTGTGATGGGGATAATCCTGATAACTCAAAGCCGCCCTTCCAGGGTCAACATATGGTCGATTATGAGGGACGATGGCCACAGAGATCACTGGCACATTCAGGATTTGATACCTGACCACAAGTTCATTCAAGATTTTAAATCACATCCAACCTTCCTCATCAGCACAGTGAATTGAACAGAACCACAAAATGGAATGCTGTCAGTGTGCACATGTGTACAATTTTCCCACTTGTGTACATAAAAAGGCTTGCCGGAAGAAACCCTGCAATATGTCTGCAAAATTTGTAAATGAATTGCTAGAATACAATTCACCATTGATACATTAGTCATAAGTATGAAATAATATAACACTGGCATGATTGTTCAGATTTTCTGCTTTGTGGTCACTGTGTGTGTGAGGACCACATTGGAAACAAGCGTTTTGCTCACTTTCACATGTTATCCTCTGGGTTGACATAGTACTTTGTACTCTTTTATCTTACACAAAAAAGTAAATCAATCAATCAATTAATCAGTGGGCGTGTACCTTGGTGACTTGCTCTGCAGTCTGCAGCTCTGCTGGGTGTTCTGGCAGCAGCTGCTTTAGCCTGGCCTTCATTTCCTCCAGTTTGCGCCCACGATCGGCTAGCTTGGTCTCACAGCGATCCCAGGTCTGTGAAAGAGCATTGATCAAGGCCACATGACTGTCGGGAGATACGCAGCCTCAAATGCTAACCTTAAACACAGAGAAAACAATGCTACTTCAACTAAAGTATTGGTTTCATACTTACCTTTCTGTAATATATAAGAAATCCTCCAAAAAAATTACATTACAACATAACCTATAATCCTCTATATTTATTTATTTATTTATGCTTATAAAATGAGGTATGTTAAAGGAGACTTCTGCACTACCTAAGCCAATGTGTACCCTCAGTTAACCTGCCCCTGGAGAAATCCACAGTAGTGTGGCTTACAGCCGGAGGGGCTGGCCACTGCTCTTATCTCCGTGCTCAATAAGAGATCAGTGTAAGTGTAAGACACAGCTTCCACTGATGTGTCACATGTGTGGGCAGGCCTCCACTTGATTTGGAGGAAAGGGAAAGGATGTACCAACCGCCACAAAGCCCGCTGCCCCGTGGAGAGACAGACACAGATGCATCACCTAGGGCCCACAGCGTACAGGTCTCAGGTCTCCGCGCGGACTCACTGAATGAACTGCCACAGCACAGATCTCTGCCTCTCCCAATTATCACATAGACGACATGGAGTTCAGGTGTAATATCCGCTGTAAAAGTCACACCGGTTTTTGAATGTTTCCGGTATGTATGACGTGCATTGGCTATTTGATGTGCCAGCTTCTATGTTGATTCCCTTTTGGGAGTTATAGCATTATAAGCCTCTTAATTACCTTTGTCCTGAGTTCACTGGTGGTTACCATAGAAACGACCCCCTCTGAACTAATGCAAACTGCTCAAATTATACCTGCCTCCGTTTGCTCTGGGTCCACAAGCTGAGCGGCTGCGTTCTGCATGAAACTGATTGCTATTAACTGTGTTGGCCTCGTGGGCCATCACTCCGGTCCCTCCCTGTTCCACAGGATGACTGGTGTGTTATTTTTTTGGGAACCAGTATGAATTGAATCTTAGCGGGGTATCAAGTGACACTCAAAATGGACCAGAGCAACACTCAGAGATGCAGCAATGGTCACACTGCCAGACCAGTCCAGGTGTCCACTGTATCCAGGGCAGCGTGACACAAACACCGTGCTTACAGCACTGCCCAGCCACCGTGAATCAACAAAGGGGAGGGGTTGATTTGATTGGTCAATGCCAGAGGGATAGCACGGGTGCCAAGTTAAACAAGTGTGACTTAACTGTGGACTCAGCTCAACCTTTTATTGACCTGGAAAGAAGACGGATGGCTGAGCTCTATGTCCACGTATGTTAATAACCCAGACAGATTTAGCCTAAGCTGCCTTTCCTTCTCCCTACCTTAGCACCAGCACACCTCAGCCGGTCTTTATCCCGTAACAGGGCAAATATCTTTGTTTCATCCCTCATGTCCACATCATCACAGCTCACGCTCCAGGTGAATAAACAACACAATTATTTTGTTTCTGTTAATCAATGCCTCAGAAAGATTTCATAAAATTACAAAAAACTTCCATACCTACAAATCAGATATAGTGTATCTCACACATGCATTGTGCATAGCTTTTATACTGCCTCTCAACTGTAGGTACTCCAACTCAAACTCTACCAAACTCCTGAGGCCCTAACAGTATTGCGCTCCGACAAATTAATTGTGGGGCTAAATTAAAATGGTCAGTTACTTGATAAGTTACAATGCTTGTTATGGTCATGTGACTGTTCAACTACCAAGTCAAGAGCATGAATACCAGAGAAACAGGGCATCATGCCGCCAACCTACAATGAGTAAGCATTGTTCAGCATTTTATACAGATGAACATGTAGCAGCTAATGCTACCCAGCCTGAAATGTAAACCACAGCAAGATTAGGGCAGCTTTTACAATCCAGGCGCAGCCATTTTGCTGATGAAACCCACATGTGGGTCAGTGGACTGTGCAGGAGATCAACGTGGTGTTTAAATCCCATCATTTTGTGGAAGAAATTGACACAGCCCCTTGGCCCTGAGGACAAGGCAGGCTGGGAAATGGCACTTGGAACAGAATTCTACCATTAATTCTACTGCTGCAGCAAGGTGTTGAAACTAATCACCTTTCAGAAATCCAAGAACCATTTCTGGTAATAAGACCAGCTGCATTTCCAAAAAAGGACCGCATTTCTTTCAATTGCATCATATCGAGGTTAAGACTGTACTGTGTGTCTCTCTACTTACTGATTTTAAAATGTAATTGAGACATACGCCCATTTAATCTTTCAGGAAAATTTAATCGCTACTTGCATCAGAATAATATATAATAATATACCCCCAAATTAGCTGCTGTGCTTATCACTGCATGAGCTTTATATCTAATCATACCTCCAAAATATGAAACAACTTATATATAGTCTCATTCTCAACCTCCTTCCATCCTGTCTCAGAAATCCCTTGACTGCACATTACAGTAACAACAGAAAAACAATTGAATCACAGTTGTGAGATTATCAGTGGGAGGGACTTTATGAAGCAGGCCATCTCGCTGCTTTTGGGGTTCCCCGATGTGCATTACCTGTAAAACGGTGGAGGTGAGGGACCTCCTCTTTCCCAGCAGGCTGTGCGAGCGCTCCCAGTCCTCCTGCAGGACCCCCAGCTCTGGCTGCAGCTGGGCCTGAGTCTGTGCATCACCCATGAAGAAGAGCTGCCCGCCCACCTCCAGCGTCTGGATGTAGCAACTCTGCTGGCGATGGAACAGCAGTTCCATATGCTGCGAAAGGGAGAACGCCTTGTTACCGGGCAGAGTGCAGCGCAGGCAGGAATTAATGGCGAGAAATGGGACCGTTCCCCAAACATCTATTCCTCATTATCAATGTCAGTTATTACTAATAAGGCAAAATGGCTGACCCACATCACTTGAGAGGGTGCGACATAGGCTATTAGCGGTGGTTGAGGTGAAATTACCTCCATGTAAGTGTAAAGTGCTTTGAGATCCTAAAAAGCACTTGATAAATGAATCCACTTTTCAGCAATTTATCTGTCAAAAACTCTAGCATGTAACTTTGTCCATTTCAGTGATACATTCTTCTGCATCATACCAAAGTCTAGTCATTCCCCTGAGTCCGCCACTCGACATTAACGCTAACAGAAAGAGGCAGCTTGCGGCGCAAAGACAGGCTATATGTCCCTGCCCTGGCTTTACCTTGACGTCCTCCAGGGAGGTGTGTAGCTGGCTCAGGCTGCAGTGCACAGGGCCAGAGGGGGGCAGTAGGGTGTGGGCGTCACTGAGGAGCCTCCTCAGCTTCCTCAGGCTGCGTGTGTAAAGCTGCCAGTGCCTCACCAGCCCCTCCACCAGGGCCCGGCGCTGCTGCGCCCGACGCACCACGCCCTGCCACTGCTCCTTCAGCTGGGACAGCTTCAGGATGAAGTCACTCCTGCAGCGGGTATAGCAGCACGGCCTAAACCACAGCCTAAAATTTCCATCACCATGTTACAAAAGTACCCCTTCTGTTTAACTGTACGGAAGATTACTTCTAAACATTGTGCTCTTCAGATTGAAATTAGTACATCATGTACTAATTTATATACATTTTACATGTTATCTAAAGGTGTTTTATCAGTCTATCCACATTGTTTTTTGTAGTGGTGCAGTTATTGCATTGAGTTACTGTTTAATGTAACCCGTAATGTCTTTACTATGAACTGCTTCTATGAGTAAGATGCTGCCAAAAAGAAACCTCAGTTGTACATATCTACTCCTGGCAGAGCAGGAATCACACAGTTTTTTTTAAAGCTCCATTTTCTGTGGCACATCTTGGTGCAGGTGTGCAGCGAGCCCTCACCTGTCTTCCACTTCTCCTCTCTCCAGTAACTTCAGCGCCTCGTTGATGACCGAGTGCAGGATTTGATGCCTGATGGACACCTCCACCTGAAACCTCTGAGAAACAGTGGGACAACGTGTGGTTTCTACCATGAGTACGTACTTAAGTACAAAAGCGAACAGTGCCAAAGCACAGAGACCAGCCATACGGGTTGAACTGCATGTGTATGAAAAATTATTTGGGAGAATATTGCTGTCTCAATTTTTTGTGTTTTTTTAAACCTATAGCAAACTGGGAACACATACATACCAGAGGTGTAAAATACAGGGGTCAGAAAGTAAAAAGTCCTGCCAAGTTTTTCTACCACCCACGAACTCAGCCAGCTGATTTCACTAATTCGTCTGCATCCTGGCTGAAGAATTGTGCTAATTAGCAAACCCAGGTGATTGGAATAAAATACTGGGAAGGACTTTTACTTTCTGAACCTGGATTTTACACCTCTGATACATACATACTTTATGTTAAATTGTATTAGTCTAATTGTGTCATGTGGATCATACCTTGATGTACACCAGACAGAAGAACAGCCGAATCAGATGCAAAACAGTCAGAGTAATGGAGTAAAGAAGCAGAATAGTGTTACCTGGTGAATGCGAAGCTGCTCTCTTAAGCCAGTGTAGCTGCCGGCGATGTCTACCGCCACGTTGTCCTCCATGTTCTGCAGAAAACCCATCCAGCTCTCGCACTTCTGCTCAAAGCTCTGCTGCTTCAGCACCTCTGCCTGCAGCTCACTGGCGCACACACATGAACACGTACACACACACACACGGTCACCGCCCGTCCGCCAGCACGTGGCCCGCAGGAGACGGACACTGCCCTAACCCTAGCCTCACCGCTATAATCGGTTTATACCGCCGCAGATGGAAAACCTGCAGGAGCTGCTTGTCTGGAGTGGGTTAACAGTTAATGACGCTACCTACTTCCTGAACACAGTTTTATCAATAAATCAGTTTTCATTTATATAATGTTTCTCGAAACATTTAGGTTAGTCGGATCCAGGTAGTGGGCTGACCTGCACTGTTCCACTGAACGGGAGGAGGCCAGTGCCCACTGCCTGTTCAGAGTCTGCAGTCTGCGGGAAACCGGGTCGCTCAGGGCCAACCTGTAGCTCAGCTCATTCAGCGCATCCAGGTCCGGAGATAGGGCGCTCAGCGCTAACAGGTCCGTCTGATGGGTGAGAGAGATGGTTACCATGGGGAACTGTATATATAAAAAAAGCTTAGGAGTAAACACCCTTTGTGTGGGAGGTATGCTGACTCACCATAGGAACATCCCCGTGGGTGATGTCCAGAGCCTCAGGCACTCTGCCCTCACAGTATTTTAGGTGCTTCTCTAGGAACTCCAGGCTGCTACTGAGCTCCTGCAGCTGCTCCAGTTCCTCCTACAGGTACAGAGTCACGTGTCGGGAATAAGCAGATACAGCAAGACCTCAAAAACACATCTGCTGTCTCCTGAACCCCTCTCCGAGTCTGTACTCTCGCCAAACTGTCTGAATCAGTGTCCCATTGTGATTTTGCAACTCACAGCATTGACACAGACAGAAGAATATGTTAGTATGAATACTTGGAGATTCATGATCAGTTGCACACTAATTGCGGTATTCGGGAGACTTTTAGTGGGATAGTATGCAGTGACACCGGTGGGTTAAGCCATGTGTAAAGTAGCGGTTGACCATGGGTTTAAAATAGTCCTACCTGTAGCTGTTCCTTCCTCGCTGCTAGTGCTTCACCGATCTGCAAAACACTCCGTGCCAGCAGACGGCTCTCTGATTGGATGAAGACAGCAGCTCCAGGTCCCATCTGTCCTATGAGGTTTCTTGAAGCCTCCAGCACCTCCTCCACGCTATTCTGCAGGTTATCCGTGCTCTCCTGCAGGGCCTGGGGGAAGAGCAGGATGTGAACAGAGCACACGTTGGATAGGCTGACAAAAACAACATCCGGAAAATACTTAATGCATTCCAATGCCACCTATATCTGTACGATGAACACTCCATTTGACAATTTAAAAAAAATCTCCGAATTTGGAATAATAATGAAATAAATTATTATTCTGCTATAGCTACTTTGAATTTACATTTTTTATTATTTGTATTTTTATGCTCGCAGATGATAGTGTATTTGTGAAAACTGAGATTAATTTTTCTACCAGGATTATTTTCATCACTGCTTTAAATATTGGAAAAGTTTTTAAATTGAAAATCCTAGCTACTGCGGAAGTAGAATTACACCACATCACTCTATATCAGTTTTAAGTAGAAAAGGGGAAAAAAGCTATTTCCCACTGCAGTATAACCACTAGTATTTTTATCCCTGCTAAATGATGACACGTCCCTGGTCTGTACAGGATGTTAGCCTCTCCAAAAGTACATCTTTGTTGCAGGAACAAGGCCTTTTTCGTGCACCTGCACTCCTCTGCTTTTAATAATATGGAAATGAATGTATGTACTTGGGAGGGGGGCAATTAGATAACTTTTTTATGTCTTACTCCGATATAAGAAAATGCTAAAAAATATTTGTGACCCACGTACATGTAATCTTGTCTTGCTGCTGTTCAGTAGAATAAACTAATTTCAAAAATTATTATGGGTAGGAATCTATAGATGAAATAATTAAAATCACTTTTACAGATGACTTAATATCTTTTATAATATTGTATTTGTATCTGTGCAAGGTACTCTGCAATTCTATGTCTACTGTGACAAACCTAAATTAATGTATTCATAATTATGCCAAAAAATGACCAAATTCACAATAGTAATTGCAAATTTAAATGGCCTCTGTCTGTGCGTAATAATAGTGGTTCACACAATTTCATAAAAATAAATTAAACAAAATGCATCTTAACAGGGTAGCGTATTTAAAACAAAAATTCAACCATTAAGGCCAAAAACAAAAGCAGAGGTCAGGGGAAGGGTGTAAAAAGCCATTGAATATCCTGTTGAGCATATTCAAGTCAGTAATTCGGAAGTGGATAGATATATCATGCCATGGACACTGCCGAGATCAGGCTGTCCCTCAGAACTGTGCAGGCAGGCAAGGATAAATATTTTCCCTAACTCAAACACTTTGAATGAGTAACAGAATGGCTGAGTTGGGAAAAATAAAATATCTGAGCCAACAATATATTGGCCGCTAGCCTGGGTGGTAGTGGCAAGAAGAAAACAAAGGTACAGTGGCGGTACATTCAGCTTTTTTATGGAACATATTTACCAAATGTACCCTGAAAGTACAATAATGTTGTATTTTGGTACTAATAAGTACCTTTTCAAGCAAAAAAGGTACAAATGAATATAGGTACACTTTTATATAGGGTACCACCCCAGTGACAAGCCATTGTACCTTGTTAGGTACTTTTTGTACCTTCATTTCTCAGAGTGTATAAAACTTTTTCAAATCCTCCAAGGAATTTTCAATAAAGCATCTATGTGAGGTTTTGGGGTCACGTGAGATAGAATTAGACCTTTTAAGTCGAAATGCGAAGTGCTACATCCGGAGCAAATCCAACACTGGCAGTCCTGCTTACACATCGCACATGGTGGGGCATGGTGATTAGCACCTTTACGGAGTGAGCCACCCAGACCTTTATGTTTTCCCCAGGCTATACTGAGCAGCCCTTGAACCTCTGAGATGAACTCATTCTATTAAGCTCTGTCCAAGAGCAGCTTTTATGAAGACAAAACTTGCATGAGCAGAGACGCAGCTCCTCCAAATTGTTTTTTTGAAATAGCTTATATGAGCACTCTGGGATCCTGTACAGTGCACTCACATTAATGGCCTCCACCCTGCCCTGAATCAGCTCCACAGTGTTGTCCTGGCAGGGCGGAGTACTCAGCAGCTCTTTGGTTTCGTCCTCGTGCCGTTTCAGACGGCGTGAAATGGCGCCGAAAAGATGACTGTAGCCTTGCCAACGCTGGAGGAGTCCCTGAGCTCCAAGCAGCTTGTCTCTCAGCTCCTGAATCATCACCCTCCACCTGATAGGACCAAAAGACATAGCAGGCACGCCCGGCAGCTATGATTTACTATCCACAGAACGTTTCAAGATGGCGACTGATGTGGATAACTACACAGTTGCTTCGAAGGCCCAAGTACAATACAAGAGCAGCCACAGAGAAACACAAAAGAAACCAGAAATGTCCTCGAAGCTTGGAGAGTTTGTTCATATAAGATTTGTTCATATTAAGATGCACTCAAGTCTGGAAGGACATAGAGGCAGGCCTTGGTTATAGGCCATTTAAAATATAATACTTGGTTTCATTTAATTTATAGAGACTTATTTGGGATGTTCCACAATATAATCCGCATAAATGGCGGCATGGTATGTGAGAACAGAAATGATTCTATGGCATTTTGGCTTATGCCACTGCAGTGAATAAGGCTTCGTTGGAACACTTTGTTGAAGGAGTGGCTTGCAGTGTCTGAGCGTACAGTGGCACAGCAGTACTGACCGTTTCTGCTCCCTGTCGAGCTGCTCAGACAGGAGGAGGGAAGCAGCAGGGCTGACCGTGTCTCTTAATGCGGAAAAGGTCCCAGTGAGAGCGTCCCATACCGTCTCACCACTCTCTAATTCGTCTTGCAGGAGCTGTAGAGGAAAATGATCAAATCTGCTAGGACTTCAACACAGGTATACGCATTATATCAATACATCAAATGATTAGTGTTGCTTAGGCAAAAATAACTGTGTGCACCATATGTGGAAAAAGGCATGGGCTTGTTCCACACCACATTCACTTTCTGATCATTTTATCACCCTTTATTTATTCTTCACACAATGTAAATGACTAGTATTGTGGAAATAATCAGGGAGATGGAAAGAGAGAGAGAGAGAGAGAGAGAGAGAGAGAGATGAAGAAGAAGAAGAAGAAAAGTAAAAAAAGGAGACCTGCAGTTGACTAGCATGGCTCTGGAGAGCATGGAGGGAGAGCTGGGGGGTTGGTTCTTGCTCCAGCGTGTAGCGGGCCTTGGCTGTGTTGAGCAGAGCCTCATTCAGCCTGCTCTCAAACAGACCCCACTGCTCCAGCACCTGCTGCAGCCTCAGCTGCAGCGCCACCATCTGGGAGGGAGGACCAACATCAGCATGTGCACATCTGTGCTCCACTTCCTGTCCATGTGATGTGTTACATACCCAATAGCAATACTAGAACAGCAGTGGAAATTAATTTACTTTATAAGATATTAGACAGTACATCATGGTAATCAAGAAGTTACATCAACACCTTTGGATACATTTCTTCAGTTCTCACATTTCATATGGATACTGATTTATGTCACTTGTTGAAATAATGTAAAATGAAAATATACACGTGTTTGTTTGTGTGTGTGTGCGCGTGTGTGTGCGTGTGTGTGTGTGTGTGTGTGTGCGTGTGTGTGTGTAAATAAATAATTTCAGTAAAATAAATATAAACCATATGAGTATATGAGCAGAGGTTTGCTCTGAAAATTGATCTGTCAGGTTGACATACCTGCTGACTCAGAGCTCCACAGGCCTGATTGACAGCGTCTGTCTGTGCAAGGAATTCGCAGTCATGTCCCTGTTCCATTCCCTCATCCTGGGACAGACAGGCCTCTCTCAGCACCTGCAGTTCTGCCAGTTTCAACTTCAACTTTTCCTCTGTCTCCTGTGGTATTACACAAAAACACACACACACACACATAAACACACACATACACACATAAACACATGCACAGGTACAGACAGGAAAGGGAGAAAGAAAGAGAGGGGCACAGCTGGAATTATGTCTCATTTCAGAAAATCTATTTTTCTTGGCACTATAGTATACTACAGTTTCAGGAATAGATGGTAGTATGCGTGAGGCAAACACAGGTACAGTCCCTAACACCTTATAATTGTTAATAATTGTTAGCCAATTCATAAGTAGTGCTATATATATTTTAGTGCATATTTCCCACACAAATTTCTATTTTCTGGATTATTTTGTGCATGCAGTAAACTGAAGTTATTTTATCCAAATAATACTACCTTAATAATAGTTTCCCAGTGTCGTTGAAACATACCTCACACTCCCTCAGAGCTTTCTCTGCAGAAGAACGACTGACAGGCCTCTCGACCAATTGCATCCTTTCCCTCTGGCCAATGACCCATTTGCGTAGATGCTGCAGTTTATTCTCTCTGTCTGCGCAGACGTGCAGTAGCTGTTCCACGTGTCTCGTCTGTGAAAAACCAAACAGTGAAAGATAGTTATGCTGCTATCTTTCCTGCAGAATAAGCAAGCCTGGGCTTGTGTAAAACAATGACAATCATCCTGCTGGGTGACAGATTCATTCATAGCTGAAGGTTAGTTGTTTAAGTCAAATTCTCAGTAACGATGGATTTTGTCAAACACAGTGATATTGATGTGTTGCAGAAACTGAAGTGCTGTGAGAATAAAACAAGTTACAAGTACACTTCCTCATTCAAAACACTTTTATCAACATAGCAAAACATGAAACTGCAATCACACAACAATCTGACATGTAAACTACTGGCCTGCCCTCTGTTGGCCACCCAGTGCCACTACTTAATCACACATTGCCTCTGAATTTGGCGAACTGGTCATTCTCACTGTGCCACCCAGAAGAAGATTAGTAACCAGCGAGTGGGCTGACCTGGCAGCTCAGTGACCCCTGCAGCTGATGCCAGCGCTCATTGAGGGTGCCCAGCTCCTCTGCAAATTGAGTGCGCTCATAGCGCTTGGTCTGGATATCCGGGCTGCTGATCTGTAAAACCGATTGGTTGACGAAGTCCACAGTGAGCTGGCGGCAGGTAATCTCTAACTTGTACTCCTGAGGAAGAGAGAGACTTCAGGTTCATAAACAGAGCCAAGGGGAAACGCATGTACTAAATAGAGGTCATTGTGTTGAAAAAAATGATAGTTTCATTCATATTTTTTGAAATTATGGAAACAGAACAGCACACTGCCCTCATTTCTGCACCATTATTGCATGTTACCAATAGGAAAGAGTAGGAGCGTAAACCCCTGTGTTCTGGTGAAATTCACACAAAACTGGCTTGAGAAATCTGACCACCTAAGCATCCACTACATCTGACTGGTTGCACAATCGCTCAAATTCACTACCCACATTGAGTTCTCCCTTGGTTATTACTGCAAATGAGAACTTATTCTGCAGGAAAAATATCAGCATAACTATCTTTCACAGACTAGACACATGTAACAGCTGATAGCCGATTAAATAAAGGCCAAATGCAAAAAAAAAGAATAATAATTTCGCTTGACGGCCAAGTATACTTTTGGAAATAATTCAGAATAAGTAAAGCACGACTAAACAAGCAGAAGTGTAACTGCTGAGAACTTTAGAACAGCTAACTAGCCGACAGGGCTTCCAGGTGCAGTACATGTATAAGACACAGCACACGAGGGGGATGTACCTTGTAGAGCTGCAGCTCCTGGGCGAGGCCGGCTGCAGAGGCCTTGCGGCCGTGAAGCCGTTCTAACCCCTCCTCCAGCCTGACCCCCCTCCCACGGATCCAGGTGTTCAGCTCTGCTATGGCGTCTCGTGACGGCAGCCTATCCATCAACACCTGAGAGTGGGAGGGGAGCAGTTCAGACCTTATCTAGACTCATTTTCTCAGTCAAGATGTTAATTGTACATTTTTGGATACGCTACAGGCACAGTACATACTGTTCAGATGAAGAAATAGATTACATTAAGAAATGAGGAATCATTCAGATATCTCCATCATCTGTGGTCTACATTACCATTATCTGAGCGGGTATTGTAATAGGTACTTAGGCGGGAAGGTCATTATGGATGGATGAAAAAAACAGTTATTTATGTAATCCCTCCCTTCCACATCCTCTGTAGGATAGAACACCGAGCACCGAGGGACAGGCTAAAGGACTTATCTACTCTGGAGACAGAACCAGCCACCTGCAAATGTTTTTTCTTTTCTTTTAAAATTTAAGAACCCCATTAAAAATATAAGTTTATATAATCCACTGCTGCAGGTTTTATTTTCCTCATTGGTGTTCCAGCAGAGCTGAAGGAACAGCTCAAGGCTGAAGGTCTGAGGTTTGTATGTAGACAGCAGTATGAATGAACAATTGCCCTTTCTGGTCTTTTTTCATGGTGTTTGATGTATTGACAAAGGTATTCGGTCTGAAACCCTGACTTAATACAAGCAGGGATCGCAGCAATATGAGTGGAAATATGACATGTATACTTACTTAGATTGTTTACTGATCCTGGAACAAAATTATTCCCAGCATCGTGTAAACAGACTAAAAGGGAATGCGTGCGGACCGTTTTCCGAAAAAAGTGGTTTTCTCAAAAGAGTTTGAAATTCATAATTTTGGGGCAATATGCAGATAATATAATACAAGGCGTGAACGGTCGCTACACTTGCCTGATGGAGCCTCTCCTGGATGGCGGGTAGAGCGGACAGCACCTGGGTCCACCCCTGCTCCAGCTGCGTCAGCTGCATCTGCAGGGAGGCGGTGTCCGTGTCCTTCAGCAGCAGCAGCTGCGTGCCCGTGCTCACAACCGAAGCCTTCAGCGCTGATCTAGCCTCCACTTCCTTGTTGAACTCCTGCACGTGGATATAATGGCAGCCGTTCACAAATAACAGGTCTAATCAAATGTATCTCTATCAGGTAATAAAAAGTAAGAAGTAATATAATCCGTGTGTCACAACGCTTTCGACACATGTGGAAAAAGCATCCATTTGTAACTGGGGCATTCCAGAGTGATGCAAATAGCTAAAAAGAAATGTGAGAATGTGAATAAACAGTTATGGGAAGATACAATTCCCAGAGTGATGTGTTTATCAGAGTTATCAGAAGTGGAAGAAACTGAAAGTACACAGCAACTGTTCTATGGGAGAACAGTTTAACCTGTCCAGTTAATCCCATGGCATCACAGCTGGAAAAGCAAACGATTCAAAACAACGGATTCACCAGGAACTGGGCGAGGTGAGTGCGGATTTGGTCCAGGTCCTGCGGTACTGTAACAGAGCGATGTCTCCACATCTGCAGGTGCTGCCTGGCTATGCCCATCCACTCGCTGAGTGCCATTGAATCGCGTCGGAACCTACAGGTGCATAAAAACGGCGGGTTATTTCAGGGTTGTTTATGAACCTCTTCACATGGGTTCAATGCAAAACTGCAAGAAGAATGAATCTAATTTTCTAAACTCCATCTGTTAATAAAGCAGGGCTGGACCAGGTCATGTTATAAGGACAGTTGCTTATTAAAAAAACACTCCAGCAGACAGCGTGTTCTTTTAAACTTTAAATAGCATGGAAGAAGAAATGGGTGCAGATACTTCAGCTTATATTCATAGCGAAGGTAGAATGGCTTCCTTTAGCTTGGCTATTATCAATAAATTAATAACTGAAATGTCACGGCTTCAGTGGAATGACCAAGTAATTATACACAATAAGGACCCTTAAGAGCATACTATTCCCACATATGTGGAACATTGTGGGCACGCATGTCACATGCATTGGTGGGCTTGTTGCTCACACCTGCTCCAGATCCTCCGTAGCCTGTCCACACGGAGAGCCTCCTGCTCCACTCTCCTCTGGATAGCCAACCAGCGCGCTTCCAGCTCTCGTACGGCTGCGGCTACATCCATTCGGCGCCCACCAGCCTGCAGCCCCTTCCCCTGCTCCAAGGCCAGGCAGAGCCGGGCCCCGCTCTCCTCTAGAACTCCTTTCATTTTCTGCCAGAAAAATAATTCAATTATCATCTTCCTCTTTCACACGCTGCCCCCCAACCCCCCCCCCCGCCCCCCCCTCTTCCTCCACCTCCCAAATCCACCTTTCGCACTGCTATGGCAACAGGCCCCTAACTGCCACTACTCTGAACCCATTGTGAAAGCGGAACACATTAATCTCTTTAAGAAAGATCTAAAAAGAAGTCCCCGATCTTTTTTCTTTGGTTTGGCAAATCATTTCAGATGGGAATACATATATAAAAATATGCAGAAAATTCTAAAAGATATTGGGATACATAACTCTTGCCATTTTGTGGTGAAATGTAATTATTATTTTTTTTAGAATATAGCTAACTAACCATGCAGCACAGAACTCTATCATAACTTACACTATAACACTACAATACAACCTTTTTATCCATAATAATTATTCATCGTATAGGAATATACTATGCAATGTGCTACTGCTGAGGCCCTTTCGTGGGAAAACACTTTACCGCCCCCTTGCGGTTTTGGCAAGTAGTGAAAAGAGAACCTGATAGATGGACAGCCTCTCCCGCAGTCGTTCCTCGGTTTCCTCCACCAGGCCCACGCTGGGCAGCCGGGACTCCACGTCCTGCAGCAGCCTCCCCAACATGCCGCAGCTGTCCTCCCACTGAGTCCATATCTGTAACAAACCTCGGTCCCCTCAGCACAGCAGCAAAACACAGGCATGTCTGGAGCGCATACATTACATTACATTACATTATAGACATTTAGCAGACGCTCTTATCCAGAGCGACGTACATAGTGCATTTCCGAACTAAACAAGTTGCGTAAAAAAACAATCAAAAAAAAAAAAACAATCATCTAAGCACTAGACGCAGTCAGTATGGTTGGGGGAATTTTTTTTTTTTCATACATACAGTATGCCAATTAATATTAATACATGTGGTTATAAAGAATGATTATGAGTACGATTATATTAAAATGAAGCTATGGAGCAATAAAAAAATACTTGAGAGAACAGCAGAGGAAAGAAACCACAAACGCTATTCGCTGACTCACCAATCGTTTTCTTTTTTTAGTTGACAAAATGCACATTTACATATACAGTAACCTACATTATATTTGTGACTCCTCATCTGTATTTCTCATTTTATTTTCTATATAGCAGCTATATTTATTAAACTTTGCCCTTGTTGTGCATTGAAGCCTTATCAGCTATTGCTAGGTAATCGACCACTGCACACCTGGGGCCACATGTATAAAACTCGTAAAAAGAAAAGAATGCGTAAAAAAAGGCCCTGGGAGAAAGCCGGAAATCTGCTTACGCAAAGTTTTGCATTTTCTCCCTCTGCCTTTCTATCACGATGTTACCATATCACACTGACTCAAAACATTGCGTATGCATGGTGTCCAGCGTGTGCAGAGGAACGCAAATTCTCACAGCAAGTACTATTTTATACATCTGAATTTCTGCGTGGAAACTCCTTTATGCAGCTTTCTGAGAGCACTGTTGGCTGTGGCCCCGGGTGAATAATATTACTTTCATATTTCCTCTCGCAAATTCAGTTTTCACAGCTCATGTCAGCCCCTGGTTCCCACTGTCATTGATGAATGGAGGGCGGGGTCTGCACTACCTCTAGTGTTCTGTGCATCTGCGTTCCGTGTTCCAGGGCCCGCTGCTGCAGGGTGGTGATATCCCGCTCCAGCTGCGCCAACCCGCCTTCCTGCCTGTGTGGCGCACCCCCGGGGACCCGCGGGGAGAAGTGTTGCACTTCAGCAAGGTGCGATCCCAAGTGTCGAAAATAACTCTGCGATCCCAAGGCAGGAGACAAGGGCAAAAATCACATTAAAGAGCAGACCTTTAATTGGACACTTCTTCGAACAGAACTGAGGTGAGAACTCTTCAAGGATAGATGTTTGATAGAATTCAAGTTTGACTTTTTTAGGTCAACTGGCTAACCCAATATTTTAGAAAGGGTTGTATTTCAGAAAGGGTTCAGTCAGACCTTTATGGTCACAATACCTGGTTGAGGACTGACCAGTGTGCTAACGAGTCATTTATTTACGGGTGTCATGACAAAAAATAACAATGTGCCTTTATCTGATTTGAAGGTGTGCACCTTATGGCTGCTGAGGCATTCCTGCAGCTCGGCGCGGCTGTGCTCCACCAGGCCCTGGCTGCGAGCCAGGCGCTCTCGGCCCAGCTCCGACAGGCTGGCCAGCCCCTGGAGCAGCCCCTCGTACATCTGCTGAAGGTCCAGGCCGTCCCTCAGCTCCGCCCGCCTCTCCCGCAGTGAGCTCCAGGCACCGTCCAGCACATCCTACAGACCCAGAATGCACAGAGTGTCTCCAGAGTACAGTCTCCCAAACTGCAAACCGCCTACAGCAGCGTGAAACCTTCCAACAATAGCTTGCACCAACACGCCCAGCTACAAAGCTCACAGACTGCAAACAGTAATAAAGCTTCAAAAGCCCTAATTAAATGTAACATACAACATGCACAGGGCACTTATCTTTGACTTATTAGGGATAATTGAATGTAAACTACTATTATTGCTCAATACTTCAGTACCTTCAAAGCGAGCTTAAAAACATTTCTACCGCATTGCCTTCCCTCCCCTCATCTGGGTTGTATTTGTAGGGTCTTTGTGTTTTCTTGGGATTTAATGTTAATTGTACTTTTTCCTTTGTACACTTTATACGGTATATGTTTATATGTTATATAGGGTCATATCATTTTCAATTCACAAAACTGCCCATAAAAAGCACTTTGCAATCTTCACTGTAACATGAAAATCATTCTATAAAATGTATTACTATGATGTATTATTAAATGTATTATTATTATCATTATTATTATGATTGTTAATACTATGTATGTCATCTACAGTATATCAGTATGTGCGTGCCGTACCTCCAGCTTGTGAACCTCCTCTATGAGAGCTGTGGGCAGACTCTGACTCTCCACTCGCGCTTTCAGCGCAGACACCTGGTTCTCCTGCAGCAGCACCACCAACTGCAGCTGCTCAGCCGCCTGCAAGCACAGCCCCAGAGAGAGCAGTCAGGTCGCAGTTTAACATCGCCATTTTAATTATGAATGTGATTTTATGTTAGGGTGCGGGGGCCCCAATTCAACTCAGAAAGACTACTCCACTACCGTCACTACTTTGTATTGTATTGGTTTGCAAAATGAGACATGGTGTAGCAATACTAGTGTTAAATAGCTGATTTCGCTGAACAGCAGGAGAGCCTGGTCTTGACCGGGAACAATAGGATGCATTTCCACAGCAGAAGGATTTACCTGAAACTGTTTGCCAGGGTCGTGACCTGAAGCTTCATTAATTGATTGGTTCAAAAGCAAGTTTTTACCAAGCAAGGAATCATGCAATCCTCTTATATCTCTCTGTGGGAATTAGAGAAACACAGACATATTTTAATTGTCATTTGTAAACTAAAGTAAACTAAACCTACAGGTTATGTATTCATTGGAAGTGACAGAAAGTACTTATTGATCAAGAGGTAATGTTAATGTGTGAATATCAGTGGTGAGTTCTTGATTATCAACTCAAAGCAATTGAAAAATCGTATTAGAAAAGGTGTTAAATCATACCCACACAACTCACAAAACTTGTTTCCTTTAAAGTGTCAAAAATAACTGCGATCCCAAGAATTCAAGTTGTACTTTTTTAGGTCAACTGGCTAACCCAGTATTTTAGAAAGGGTTGTATTTCAGAAAGGGTTCAGTGAGTCAGACCTTTATAATACCAGTGGTGAGTTGTTGATTATCAGCTCAAAGCAATTTTAAAATCGTATTAGAAAGGTGTTAAATCAGCCCCATACACCTCACAAAACTAGCTTCCTTTAAAACCTTTTTTTGGTTTTCATTTTACTTCTTCTTCTTTTTATTATCATTATTATTGTACTGTTTTATTTTTTTTATTTGACAAACACACTTTGTCCTGGGTGACTTTCAAAGCATCATTACAGTATTAGCCCTTCGTATATACAGTACAGTACATTTATTGAAACTTCAAGTTTCATGAAATATTAAAATTCCAGAATCAATTCTGAAACCTTTGTACTAGAATCGCTTCCCAATAACTACTACATAATCTTGTTATTTGATATATTTCAACCCATTCAAGATAATTCAGACCCTGAACCTTATTTTACTTCTTAGGATATAATTTGCTGTATTGACCAATATTTATCTTAATCCTTTATTGCAATGTATTACTTTATATTGTGTACTCCTGAACTGGTTGTTGATGCATATTATGCATTATGACTGGATAGCCCTGTAAGTTTCTGTGAATCTTGGGCATCTTCCAAACAATCGAGTAGCAACGTGTGTTTATTAGATTTTTTTTTTTTAATGGGATGTTGTGTTGGTTGATTTATGTATTGATTTTATATAATTTCTATAATGGTTACTCTCAAGACTTATTTCTATTGTGGTTGAGGGGCACGTCTGACCTGGCACTGATCCGAGAGGTCCAGACGAGCTCTCAGTTGGGCCTGTCTGGAGGAGAGGGTAGTCTGGATGATGGACAGACGGCTCTGCAGATGGTCCAGACAGGGGGACGCTCTGGGAGCCACTGAACCCAGAGCACACCGCACCTCTGCCTCCTGGTGACTCAGCTCATTTCCCAATGTGTCCAGCTCCACAGCCAGGCTCTGACAATCACACAGAAATGCCTCTACATCCCACCATACCACCACGGTACCACTGTATTGCACACAGACCTCAAGTAAAATCCAGAAAAAAAGAATTTCCCTGCACAGTGTGGGTTTCCATAACTGCAAATGGAAATGAAATGTGCGGATATATGAAGTGACAAAATAAACGCATTACTTTATGTTCATATTTGACTTTCACCATTGAAGTCCTTTCCCATGACACACTTGTTCAATATGTCAATATGGCAGCAAAGCCAGCGAGTCAGGCTGGCTGTGTCAGTATTACCTCTAGCTGCAGCAGATGGAGCTGGTTGTCCTCCAAGGACATCCCACAGGGAGACAGCAGTAGGTCTGTGACAGTGCAGAGAGATAGATCCACTCCACACAGCGCGTGGTACAAGTCCTCCTCCAGGGCGAGGCCTGAATCCTCTTCTGAGTTGGCCTGCAGTACACAGCACATGCCGATGAGCTCAGCGCCTCATCAGATTAAACTCATCAGCAGGGGCACTCGGAAAAATGTCAGAGTGTAGTTATCTGGCCATTTTATTTTTATATATATATATGTAATTTTGTTTCCCAATTTTTTCCCAATTTAGTAGCTAATTGTACCCTATGCTATTCAATTCCCTGTGTAGCAACCGCTTGAGATGCTACACAACCCTGTCAGCAGGTAGTAGGAAGAAGGGTGCCACTCCTCAAGCTCCTGACCGCGATTCCAAGTCATCCGAGGCTGCTTGTGCGTGACGATTCTCCCCACCGAGCCCCTCCCCCCACCCCGGGATTGGCCGCCTATTGCCGCTCCCTCAAGGCACCGGCCGTACTCGGATCAGGCAGAACCAGGGGCGCGAACCCCTGATCCTCAGTGTGCAACTGCACCGACTGAAAGTCAGCGCCACCACGGCTCTCTACATGGACATTCTTACCTGTGTCTGCGAGGCCATGGCCATGTGACCAAGTTCTCTGAGGCGTACAGCGTGTGACTGCAGCTCCTGCAGAGCGTGTGTTCCGGGGTCTCTCGCTGTCACACTGATACCCGTGGAAACCACTGTACCTGTCGCCTGTGGAGGGAGAGTCGTTAGCACGTTTTGACCCTCCACCCACCTAGCAAAAACGCCAAACAGTCCACACACGACTCCACCCGTACACTTAGAAATGCCACACCCCTCACACAGCACACAACCCCACACAGCACCCCTCCCACAGTATGTGAAGCCTGACCTCAGATGAACCCTCATTAGTGCTCTCCTCCAGAATCTGCAGTTTGGCAGTGAGCCGGGTGTGAAGGTGTGCCCACTTCTCCTCGGTTGCGACTCCCTCTTCACCCTCAGTTGGGGCAGTTGGAACTACAGCAAGAGATCTGAAGGGCCCGGTAACAGAGGTGTAATCAGTCTACGTCACATTCCAGTTGACAGGCATGAGAACAAAATAAATAACAGTCACATTCTGCATTAGTTAACAGGTGCTAAAACCTGACTGAAATTTGACAGAATGGTGCAACTAGGACAGTAGGGAGAAGAGCAGCTTTACCCTGTGGGTGCCTGTGATTGGCTGTCCTGTGACAGGCTGTGCTGACGAGATCTGCTGCTATGTTGTGCAAGGGCCTTGGTCAGGTCCCTCTGCTCACTCAGCTCATGTTCCAACTCCTGGAGAAATCGAGGAGTTCATCAGCATATACACAGTCTCCTCTATACAGCCTGGTCTATTAGCCAGCTCCACTACCTGAGTACTGTCACATCACACTGGGCCAACACTCAACTCCGGCATAAAAACTCATCATTCACTCAACTCTTGAACACATGGGGCTTCACTGTTCCCACAAACATTCTCACAAATTCAACACCATTTTGCAACAACAGTTTTCAACAACATTTTTTGGTTGTACCCTCTGCTGCTGCAAACTGTTCTGTCTGGTGAGTTTGCTCTTGGTGGAGGCCAGCATCTCGTGAACACTGGCACTGCGCTTCAACACGCTTCCTCGAGGATGCTCTCCACACTGCGTCACCTGTGAAGACCAAATATGAGGACAGACTGTGAATTGCAAGTCATGCAATTGAGGTTCAACTAAACAATTGTTGTTTTTTTGGGGGCCTATCAAATTAAGCACGTACCTATAATTACACCCTTACAAAATGCTAATTTTGTGCCACTATTATTTTAAAGTGTATTGAAAATTAAATACCACAGGAAGCCTATTTATTTTAATACCCAGTGGTATTTCAGAAAAAGATTCTCATCTTCTATCTGAGTGTGCGGTGGCTGAAACAGCGAGACAGATGCTGTTTAATTAACATGACCATGAAAGAGCAGACTAATGTGGTATATTAGTGTGACAAATGAGTAATACATCTGAGTGAGACTGATTGGGATTTCACACGCTGTTAATTTAAGAAGGTTTGAGACTGTACTTAATTAAGTTGGCTATTTTAAGTGGCTCAGTACACCTGCTCCCCTTGAAGCACATGGAGAAATCACCAATGCTAACTCCTCAAGACCAGAGTGGTGTATTTTGAGTGTTCAGCGTGAGCATGGGGATGTTTCTGTGTGCTAGGGTTTCAATGTTTCAGTCCCAAGAAATTCCAGTTTAGGCTGGAAAATACAGTTTTATTTAAAAAATGGTATACTGTTGAAATGGTGAAGATAAATACAAATATGTTTTTTTGTAAAAAAAAATTTAAAATAAATTTAGGTACATAGAAAATAATTAATGTGCTTAATAGTTACTTTATTTCAACATTTATCACTTGAAATACATGCATGCAGTGAGGTTGCTGAGCCTAATATATAACATGAACTGAGTATACAGAATTCATAATGTATGTATGAGCTCCATATTTAAAAAAATGGTAGCTAGCCCTATACAGTATGAGAACGATCACTGTAGATTCACAAAGTAATAAAACTACAACTACAACCGTTGCATTTTTACAAACCATGATTTCCCAGTACTAAATATATAATGCCATAGTCATTGTTTTATATATACTACGGTTCTGCGTGTGTGTGTGTGTGTGTGTGAGTGTGTTTGCTCTGGGTGTGTGTACTGACAAGAGAGTACCTGTTCCACATTCTGTCTCTCCTGCAGTAACTGCTGAAAGGTGACCAGACTGGTTTTGAGGAGTTCCAGTTTAGATGAGAGGGCCTCCACCTGCTGGTGTGTCCCACTGGTACTCTCCTGCTGGCCGAGGGCTGACAGGCTGGCAACCTTCTGCTCTATCTCTAGGAACATCTCCTGGATGCATATACAGCATATCAGGATGGAAGTTCTACATTTATTAAAATCCCCATCTCACATGAGACACCCCTGTAATTAGGCATTAAGTGAATGTTTTCATTTTTCACTAGGTACATGTGATGTTCCTGGGGAAAATACAACGTGTTTATAAGGTCACAGTATTTTAGTCTGCACAAATGCAGGCCCCAGTCCTCTCTTGAGCAAACTTACATTGGGCAATTCCCATTCCTGAAACGTACGTATGTAGATTCAATGTACGCAAAAGGCAATACAGGCTTAGATCACAAAGATTACTGTTCTTCTGGTCCATTTTTGCCTGCACATGCCATTTGGAAATATTATGTAGATCTACATGAAGGCTACTATAGCCTTTGTACGTACGAGCTAGCAAGCCTACTCTACATTTGTGCAAATTACAAATAGCCACTCCTTTGGTTAGCTCCATTCCACTACACCCTGTAATATAAATTCACCCTGACAGAATATCTTTATGACCTTATAACACAACTATCTGACATTGAAATTATGATACGCAAGAATTCAGCGAATTCACCAACTCAGCAGAAGCAAATTCTACTTTAATTTTAGTGCAACAGCGGAAGGATTAGATGTTCATCAGGAGACTTGTAGACACAGTCAGAATATCTGTCACAGTCAGACAAACAGGGTATATGAGTGAGGTGTGGGACAACTTAATGAAAAAAAATAGTCAACAGCCATGTTTCACAGAACCTGAATAACAAAGCTTACACGGACCATGAAAACAGTGGAACAGGAGTGGAATGTGTGATCTGTTTCCTAAAACCTTTAATCGTTTTAGTAGACTTGATGCACGAAGGTATTTTTTAAAATAAATTTTCTATTTGCACCAATTAATCCCTTGACAAAATGTTTACATGAAGCCTTTAAGTGAATGCTGTCTTCACGTTACAATCACAAGGGGTGCAGAGGAATCAGGGCCACAACATTACAGCAGGAAGTCAACCCACTGATCTTTAAATACAACTCCATCTTCCAGTTTCAACTCAACTCAACTCAAATCACATATAATCCCCCTTCACCACATGATGTTCACTAGTTTAAAGATATGGACAGTTTGTCATTTTTCCCCAGAGGTAGTAAAAATCATTCAGTGTATCTTGCTTTCTTAAGACCATTTCCGATCTCATGTGGTCATGATACTCAAATAAATAGATCACCAGAAGTCAAATGCTCTGCAATGCTCACCTAATGCCAACCTGTTAAGTGTTCTGTACTTCCTGAACTTATTTTCTCTTCTTTGCTCTGCGTAGGATTTATTTTATAACAAAGTATAACACAAAATAAGGTGTTTAAAGTGAATGAATACCAGTCTTTATCATTGCTTTCTTTACAGAGGAAATCTTATGGTCACTCACATTGATTTATACTTCTGTTACTGTAAGCGAACTCGTGTCTTTTTTTAAATATTAACCAGACCGACCGCTGAGCTTTTTTTTTTTTTTTTAAACTCGTTTAAATAATGCAAACTGCCTAACTCTTAACTCCTGAAGGGCAGAGTTGTGACGGGGAACCTCTACTCTGCGTTGTCACTCTAAACCTTTTTGTCATGCGCTGTGTGGCTTCACATTGGCCATTCTGATTGATGCAGAAACTGTGCTGTGTTTGTGTTTAAACTGTGCTGTGTCATAGTTAATCTGCTAGCTTCCACCCTGAAACACAGTGTCAAACTGAACTGCCTTTGTGTGTTTGCTCAATCCTGCCATGTTACACAATGTGTTTGTATAGCCATTATTCTAGCGCTGTTTTAATCGATCTGTCCTATAGTTTCACAAAAATCGTATAAGGGATGGCGCATTCAGAAGAGAATAGGACGACCTTAAAAACACATAGTGAGGGGTTCGAAGCCATTCAGCTTTTCTAGACTTCTCATTTACCTGGATTGCTAAAGGAACCCCTCCTTTCCCATAATTGTTTCAGTACAGAAAAACAGCTGCACAGAGCAGGAGTCCTGTTCTACAGCCACTTATAAATACTTTGAATTCACAGCAATTTGGAAAGAGGTTGTTAAAAAAAGAGCAGCTTGTATAACAAAAAGAAGGAATGTAATGTAGTACAAAATGGATAACTCAGAGAAGCTGTTTTGCCTAAAAAAACAGTGGGATCCAAATGCAGATATAGTGTATGTCTTGCCTCACCCCGCTTGGAATTCCAGCCATAATGGGAATGAATTAAAGCCGTAAAACAGTTGTGCGTGACTGGAGAGAAGGGAGACGAGCTGAGCCCTGACTTAGACAACGAACACACAGGTCTTTTAATCTGACACCACTGTGTCAGGCTGTAATCTGACACCGGTGTGTAGAAAAGGGCAGAGCCCACAGAAATAATACATGTCGAAACCAATAAAAATAAAATGTACGAATCCTCAACGCGAGGGTCTACTGCACCGAGCTAGCGCATGACACTGTCAGCAGTCACGCCCCTAGTGTTTCTGTGCCTGCCAATTTCCCACTTAAACAAACATGGCTCCTCCAGCTGTGGGCTCCATGGTGCTGAACTTTGACCCCTCTTCGCTTACCTGGCAGTCGAGGATCTGCTGCTCAACGCTATCCTGCATGGTTGCAGCCGGCAACGGGGCTCCCAGGCTCTGGCGGGCTCTCTCCAGCCAAAGCTCCAGCCGGACGGCCTGCTCGTGGCAGGCATGAAGCACTCCCTGAGCGGGGCAGGTCTCACCTGAGGCCTGGGACAACGACAGAGAGTCACGGCGCTCAAAGAGGGAGAGAGAGTGCGGTGCATGGAAAAGGTGCGTCTTCTCCCCGCCTCTGCTGGGGATGCTGGGACTCGAAAGTCAACTTTTCCACCTTTCTCTCTCTCTCTTTCACTCACTCTTTCATTCTCTCTCTCTCCCTTTCTCTCTCTCTCGCCTGCCCCACCCACAATACACACCACAGAAGTACTCACTTCCTGAAAGTCGCTGCCGGGTTGCCGGGCTCGAGTGACACAGAGCACTATATGTGAGACTCGCCGGTCATGTGCCTTACAGGCATGTGGGACTGAACAGAATGAGATAGAGGGGGGCCAGGCAACGGCTACAGCGCTGCCAGCTGATACAACACAGCTCTTCACACATATCTCTCTCTCTCTTTCTCACCCTATCTCTCTTTCGCTCATAGAGTTATAAAGAGTACTCTGTTTACATTCCGACAGAGATAAGAGCCCGAGAGAATCCGTTGAAAACAGTCGACACAAGCTGATGGGGGTGTTTCCCTCTCGCACCTTTCCCCACCCATGAATAACAATTGCACTTTTCACAAGCTGAAGACTGACACCCGCTCAGCAGTAGCAGGCCACCCTGTGTTTACCGGAGGGCAGGATCATATGACAGCACTAAGCTAATCAAACACTCTTAAAACAAATCTATTAGTTAGTAATGTGCGCAAACACAGTGTGCAAGCACTAAAGAGTGCGCCGTCATCACGGCAGTGCTAGCCCAATGATTCCAAGAGCTCTTGTAAAACGCCCGTAAAGCATGCAGAAAGGTGTGTTTGTGCATGGCTCAGGGCAAGTGCAGTACAGTGCATGAAATACAGTACATGGCTCTGTCAGAACCTCTGTGGGCTTAGTAGTGGCCGTGCTTACCAGAAGCGCAGCTGGACACATGCTGTCTGCCTCATCCTGGGGAAGCCCGCGTGTGTCCCGAGACTGCGTGTGTTTGCGGACCGTGTCCCTAGAGTGTACATATGTGAGAACCGTGTGCGAAGGTGCGGGAGTGTCTTCGGACAGCGGTGGTCGGATACAACCCTCTGCAGACCGCGGAGGCTCTTGCCTTGTTTGTTTGGCAGGCGTGTCCGTGTGGTGATTTAGGGTGTGCGCGCTGTGTACACTGTCGCTCTCTGGCAGCTGTCTTTCTGTGCTGTGGGAGTACACTGGAGGAGCCTGTTTCCTGGGTGTCTCCAGGAGACCTCTGTCCTCCTCTGGTGCTGGTACAGTCTCCTCAGTGTCCCCGGCCTGCCTGTGCGCTGCCTCAGACATTGTGGGCTCGCTGTGCTGTGTGTCCTCAGTAAGCGTGCCTAGAGTGTCTAGGGAGGGTGAGAGCTTATGCTGCTTGGAGCGCTGTGTGTCAGTGTTCAGGGCCTCTAGAGCGGCGCCGGCAACTCGTGGCAGTGTGTGCGACACGTCTATAAGTGTACATGCGGCGGGCCTATCGCCTGCAGGTTTGTGTGTGCCGTGTGTGTCTTGGCTCTGTGTCTTCAGCCGCTCTGGCTGGCTATCGTCCCCCCGCCATGCAAGCCCACTCTGTCCCAAGAGCTCCTGACACAGAAAGAGAGAGACGGGAGGGGTGCATCACATTGTGGATTTATTCATCGTTTTTCCCCATTCAGGGACATGAGGAGGCAGTCTCAAAAGGTGTTCACAAAAGGCATACAAATGACAGTCTGCATGCAGAAGGGTTAAGACAGGGAAAACGCCCCTACTTGCTACATTAATGGCGACTGACCAATCAGTGCGTTTACACGAATGGCAAAATAATATTCAGAGTGCCGAAAAATCACTCAGTTCAGAATATACAGTACATTCTACCACCGATACATCGCATTCCGAGTAAAAACAGAAATATTCTTCTTCCAGGTAATGGAGGTTAAATTCCATTGTGACTAGCCTCATAACACTGCATGAATGATAAGGCACATGACCAGCAAATTCTGGAAAATAATAAAATTACATTCCGAATATTAAGGTACACCAAAAGAAAAGCCACATCATAAATAGTTGAAAAGTTAACAGAGTGTCAGCAAATAAGCACAGCAGGTACACAAAGAGGGAATTATTCTAAAATCTAAAATGAGTTTCTTAGTAACATTCCATTTTTAAATAGATAAAAGAATCAAATGAAAACTATAATATTTGTTATAAAACATGGTGCGCAATATTCCAGCTTGTTACAAAGAGCATGCTGTAAATACATTTTTAGGATTATTCCAACAGCGTTTGGAAATACAACAGTTAAACACAAAAGGCGCATGTAGTTATTATTATTTTTATTTTGAACAAGGAAAATATTAAAGCATTCCAAACATTTGTGGAAACTCAACTGCTTTCTCTTAAAACAATCACAGTGCCCATCACAACACTTTGGGTAAATGTGAAGCATCAGTCCCTCTCGATGTTGGTGAAAATGTGTTTTTTGATTAAAACGTCAAATTGAAACATAATGCCAAAATCTTAGTCCATTCTTCTAAGGTGCTTGTAAAGTTATGATCACCCAACTGTGAATGGCATTCCCAAAACTCACATGTCTTTAGGTTAGGCAGTAAAACTCTTTCAACATGTAAACGTAGAGTCTATTAGGAATGAAGGAATTCCAATGCATGTAAACAGAAGGTTGTGCATCATAGTGCGACCTCTGAAAAGCTAAACACTTAATATTCGGAATTGTATGCCATGAAAACGCACTGAATGATGGCTCTGAGCACTCGCTCTACGCTAGGAGATTGTGCACCTCTGTTGGGGTTTGGCGGAGGTATCGGAGAGGTTTACTGAGGGAGATTTGATTACCATGCTTTCAGGGAGGGCCTGTGTGCTGACTGTGGCCACAGGCTTTGAATGAGCTTCAGTCTCACTCGCTCCTGCAGAGAGAGAGCCTCCCACTATGTCCTGTGGAGACAGGGGGGAACAACTGTCTTTCAGTCAAGACTACACTTTTTAAACTGCAGCTAAAATGCCTTGAGGGGCACAGTAGAGAAGGAAAAAGCTATTTGTTGAGGCTCTTATTATTTGTAGTCAGGTATACTTTAATATTTGCAAAGTAAATTTTTATATTTTAAATGTACTGTATTTCATCAAATCACAGTGATGCAAGACACCATTATTTTTGCTTTACTTTTAAACAATATTACTTAAAAATATGTTTATCATTTTTTATCTAAATCAAGAATACAGTGAATTACAAATAAAATATTCCAATAGAAACAAAAGCACTCAGGAGAACGTAGAAGGAAGAGAGTACCTTAGTGGAAGAATCAAACACCTCGTCTCTTCCTAGGCTATGCTCCAAGGAGGCATCGGAAATTCTGGCCTGTTCCTCGCCTGTTAAGATCTCGTCTGGATCCTGGTCGCAGGAGCAGAAAAATAACAGGGAAGGTAAGAGTCCACAGCCTGCTACTACAGCGCAGCGTCTTCTCCGTAACCACTGGATACCTCTCAACTCTAACTGGCCCTCAGGGATTCAGCAGGTGTTCCGGCTCTCTCTGAGCCATATACAGTTCCCCTATAGCACTCTGAAGAAATAGGACAGGGATCACCTGCCGTTAGCTATTCATCACTCTGTACTGAAACATAAACTGACTAGCAGAGAAAAGAACACACAATAGCCTTAGAAGATTCTTAGAACAGCCTTTAAGTTTCTGTGCTGGGTTTTTTCTTATTGTTTGGTGTGGCTTTATTTTGCTTTGCATTTGGAACATAGACATTCACAAAATAAAGGTATAGAACAAAAACCTTGGCATGACCTGACCTTCTAGATGTATGAAAAAACACAGGCTTGAGTCATCATGCTCATCCAATGAGTCCATAATAAATCCCCATATTAATGTAATAATAATAATAATAATAATAATAATAATAATTCCCATTTGAATATAACCTAAATTGATTTATTGAGCAGGAAGATGAAATACTCATTTCTATATGCACATAGTGAACAAAAAAGCAAATTCAATGTGTAATTTTAATTGTTAACTTTTAAATAATTAACTTATTTAACTGTATTTATATAATTAACTATAATTAACTGTACTTATTTCATACTTTATACATTATAATGAAACTTCCAAAATGATTCTACCTCTAAAGATATGTCTGAAACCAGTCAGAATAACACCTCAATGTTGTACCCTAGATAAGATATATAAGAACAACTATCTACAATACTTAAAAAATACAAGACTTGACCAGCTTTTGTACCAAAATGTATAAAAATGCTGAACAAATACAACAAAAATAGCATCAAAGAAATGGAAAGATAGGCCAGCAAAAGATAAACTTGCTAACAGGGGGAAAAAAGGGGAAAAGAATAATAAAAAGAACATTTAAATAGAAAGAATGAGGCCATTAAAAAAGAAAACTGTGAAAACAAGAGAGCTGAGCAGAAGTTCTATGCAGTGTGTCCTGCCTGCAGGCAGGCTGTAGACGGCACAAAGGGGACAGACCACATAAGAGGTGCCATGGTTACGGACAGGAAATCAAGCAGTGGAGGGGGGAGAGAAGCGGAAGAGCCGAAGAGGAAGAGAAAAAATTAAGGACCCAAGCGGAGTGGTGGGGTTCCTCTCCAGATATGTTTTACCTCTGGAACACTGGCAGTGAGCGTTTCAGAGGACGAGGAGTGTGAGCTTCCATCGTCTTCCTCCTCTTCAGACAGTGACATATTCCACATCTCCTGTTTTGTAACGTCAGGGACACACACGCACGCCACGTTTAACGGCATCGCTATTCTGTGTGTTTCTCGTTCCACGAAACATGTTTAACTGGTAAGTAATGCAGACTTACCTGTGCAGTAATTCTCACCATGTCTGCCATACATACTCATTGGTACACTACAGTGTCGATATACTCAGCTTGATTAAATGCTGCTATAGCATTCAGGCACTGCTTTAATGTCGAGGGAGACTGGGGCAAAGGGACGGTCATGTGCTGTACCTGTGTCGTCCTCTCTGACCCCCAGCTCTGTCTCTGTTCTGGAGAGGACTCCTCCACCGTCATCAGAGACGCACCCGATTTTCTCAGAACATCCTCTTCAACGTGTACGATCCGGATTTGTCCTTCCTCTACGTCATTCTCCTGAAGCAATATCACATTCTGTACTAGCCATCTTCATAATACTACCAGTTTGGTAAACCCAGTGAGACGGCACATTAGGAAAGAATGTCTGTGAGTATTATTCATAGATAATATGACACACATAATATGACATAATATGACACAGGCAAGACACAGTAGGGGTAGTACATATATTATCCACAGTGGACTAGCGAGATTATTTTGCAAGGCCCCGTTTACGTAATAATGACTTCATTTTGAGGTCTAAGTTCACCTGTAATTCTTCTAGGATGGAGAGGGTAGGACTGGACACTATGGCCTCCTCTGAGGGAGAGGTACACAGCTCTTCTGGTTCCACTGACTGCTCAATGGCCACCTGAGAAGGAATTATAAATGATCAAGATTGGGATGGCAGGTATGCCATCCGCCATGTTACGTCTTGGTGGGGCATGCCCCATACCTATACAGCACCGAGAGTTTGGCACTTTTCAGGGTTTCCTACAGAAGTAACCACAATGACCACAGACTCTCAGCCCTTAAAAACATTAACTTCTGCATGTTCTGACCTCATGTAACCACACAGCATTCAGACACAACTTCACACATCCACACAATAAAGCCCCAAACTTATTTTGCGAGGTTTTTCTTCTTCCTTTTCTTCTTCTTCCAATTCTTCTCATTTTTCCTGCCTACATACCCTTAAAAAATAATTCTCCCCATTGGACAACCACCTTTAATCTGCCTATCAGAAGCTCTGTTTAAAATTGCCTCGTTGCATTTACATGCTTCAGAGGCTGTCTACCTACTACATAAACTATGAAAGCGCCTGTAGCTTAGTGGTTACGGTGTTGCGCTACCACATAGCAGGTTGGCAGTTTGATTCTCACCTGATCCTAACATTTATTTTCAACACACACAATGTACCACAAGACAACAGTCTTATTTGGCCTGCTATATCAAACTGTTTTGGTCTAGCAGTCAGAATCTTGCTTTTCCATGTGTGAGGTCAGTGGTTCGATCCCCGCTCGGTACCAAAGGCTAAATAAATTTTGACAAATCTATTGTGCAAATCCTTTGCTACTTTTATATAATGTTATTTTCACATGAACCAACGTCTTTTTATGCAAAGGTTAAGAACTTTAACAAGAATGAACTATTCACTGATTCACTTCTACTTAAACAACGTGGAATTTCACTGACACTAGCCTACACTACTAGCTACCAACTAAAGATTTACCCCCGGTCACTTGTACGCAGTAGGCTATGGGAACAATTATCCATTTGTCAGACACAGAAAATAATCGTCTGGTTAACATCGCGTTGTTGCATTAATGTAAAAAATCTATAAATAATCTATAAATAATTGGTTACATGTTTTCCACAAACGTTTGTTACAAACGGGGTCACTAGTCTCAATGATAATACATGAGCCTGTATCGGGTCGGTTTAATATACCGTCAGGTCAACAAATATATCTGCTTCATATCATAGCCTACTTCTGCAGACAATGTATTGCAAACACTATTAATTATAATACTAATCACAATAATAATCTGTGGTAAGCTCCTTTCTTTGACAGCATGAGTGTTCCCATTTACATTTGATATTTGCTTCATCATGATCCCTAGCCGTATTGAACGAATGATGCATCTATTGTAGTCATACTATTAGTTGGCAACAGGTGGTTGTGTTGTCGTATTTTATTACACATTAAAAACATAGTTAGTCAGTCCCACCAGAATCTCGCAGAGTTTTTTGTGATTTTTGCTGCCTAAAATGCTTGATTTCGTGGTAGCTTTTCTTAAAAGTTGTGATGCAAAGTGTGATGTTTTGTGTGTGTTTGTTGCAATGAAGTAATTAGTGAAAGTTGCTAATAAAAATTATGATTTCAAAAATGTATATGTAATTCAATAAAACAATCATATGTAATATATAAGTTCAGTGAGAATGAAACAGTGCTGTATAACACAACTGGAAATATTGTGGAGCTTGTGTTCTGAGTAACCATACAAAAAAGGCCCAATATAACAAAAATGTTTTGTTTTATTTGTAAATTGAAATGTGAAACTTATTTTTTTGGACCTGAAAATCAAAGTTAACGTGGAAATGTACTTATACAGTAGCTACAGTAACCTGAAACTATACAGTTCAGTGGTAACACCTGCCTACCCTCAAACATATACTCACATCCTCCAGTATGACATTTTCATCAGTACTTAAGATTAGTGCATGTTAGACAGAAACAAGCATACATAGGAGCATGTGGCAGATCTGACGGCATTGTTTCACAAGCACTATCCTTCCCGTAGGATAACCTTGGGCCGTCCAAGGCCGGACTGCATTCCAGTTGTTCTTCCCACAGACAAATGCCTCCCTCCTCCAGCTCCCTAACCGTCGGAGGTCACTAGTTCATGACTGGTCAGTATCTCAGGAGCATAAAAAATATGGGGGAGTGGGTAGAAACTCTCCCCTTCCACACACAGTCATACAGCAGGATATGTAAGATGATTAAAACACAAGATTGTATTAAATTGGAAATTTGGATGGGCTGGAGACGGAAAGCCGGGAGGCCGTGACGAGAAGACGTCACTCTGGCACGGTATGAAAGGGATGACCCCTTCAGTAGTTTTAATCAGCACTTGAGTGCTGGATGATCAGACATAGCCTTGTAAGGCCTTATCATGACCCGTCTGGAGATGTGACTCTCTGGCAAAATATCATATTCTCAAGCACAGCTGGAGCTCGTTTCCAAGGTGACTGTACCAATTCTTTCTCATCCAACGTCTCAGCTCTTTCATCAAGGGCCAAGGACATGCTACACCATGCCTGTTCTCGTGGGCTTTGGCAGACTGCAGTACATGACATTCGCTTATCTGACAAAAAGGTCTTCTCACTGCCTTTGTTTACCAGAGTTTAACTTGTTCCCCTTCATTGAAGATGGATGCCATAGGTATGGTCAGTCCTTCTAGAAAGAACTCTGAAAGCTCTCATTGTCGATTAATTAACAGGTGACGTATAAACTTTTGTCAATCAAATATCACTAAACGACCACGATGAATCTGTAGCTAAAACAGAATGAGATTCGTGGGAGAAATTTAGCACCGCAGATCTACGTCCTCCAAATTCACATTTTAAGTAGCTCTATTTGACATTGTTTATAAACAAATTGACGTCACTGAGTGACCAATTTAGAGATGAGCTAAACCATGTAATTTACATCTCAGGGTTATGCACAAGACAGTAATAGATATATAGCAATCAATCACATGCAAAATACCATAGACAGATAAAATGTAGAGTTTTTCTAACATGTTACCTGGATGACAAACATTTGATCTTATTTCAGAAATTACAAAGCAACTGATATTAATTTTATAAATCCATGGTGTACTATCCTTCCGCGTGACTTCAGGAAGATGTCAGTGTGCTGTGCATGTACCACGTTTTCCCAATGCGTCAGTCGTATTTAGATTTTCAGCTGAGTATTGACGTAATCCATTGCCACCAGGGTGAAACCTTGCATACAATACCTTCAAGTTAGAATATTTAATGATAAAAAAATTTATTAAAATAACTTTTAATTGAAAATTCTAAATTTAAACATTTAAACATTTGACTGAAAATAATGAATCACATTATAATCCTATTATATATTGTTTATGTAATTATTTGTAACTGTGATTTGATTGTGTCTGAGGGCGGGAAAAGTCATTCACTATTGTATATATTGGGCTATATTTCTTGCACCAGCTGAATGTACCGACGTGATTATGGATATGTGGATTATTCAGTGGTCATGTTGTACACATCAAATACAGAGATTGGTTCATATGGAATCCAATTCTAAATAGTCAACATTTCAATGCTTTAATAACCATTCATTTAAATGCATTGTCATTTTGTACATTTGTACTGTCCCCTTCTTCAACGGTTTTACATTTGTTGCAGTAAACATTTCTGTACACTGATAAATGCTGTTGTCTCTGGACATACCTTCAGTGTTGGGTTCTGCTCATTGATCGTCTGCTCCAGTGACTGGATTTGCTGAGGCAGAAGTTTGGCTCTGTTAAATATGGTCAAGGACTCCTCCGCCTCCTCTGGTAGACACAGGCCTGGCTTGCAGCTTTGGATCTCAGCCACAGTCCTCTTCATCGACGTGATATCATTCAGAATCATCTGGAGGGGGTGTTCAGGAACACGCTTAGACATGCTAATGACAAGAATGCGTGATAATCTGGAACTGTCCAGGAATAGCTCTGCTCACCTGCATAGTTCTATGGTGTTCCTCTGGAGTGGGAGAGGTGGAGTCTTGAGTCTTGGATAAAATGTCTCTGAATTTATTCAAGTTTTTCTCCATCTTTTCCACTTCGGACTCAATGGCTTCCACCTCCTTATGAGCAAATAGTAGCACGAAGGAAACAAAAAGCAAAAAAAATTACTATTCACGCAAATGTGGCCACTTATAAATACTAAACTCTCGCAAATACATTTTTTATCAAAACAGAAGAAATATTTAAAAGACCAGTGTGGCTTTTCGTAACCATGGTTGTCAGACCAGTCGAAAATTACATTTTGATTAGTTCAGTTGTGAAGAACTTGCTATGGCTTATAGTGAGAAACCCAAGCTGTTGTCAGTTGTCATTCTTGTCTGGCATCCACGTAAAGTAAAGGGGCACGGATGAGAGAGAGAGAGAGAGAGAGAGAGAGAGGGGGGGGAAGAGCTCACCGCAGCGGCATGCTGGAAGTGCGACAGCTGACCCGCGATGCTTTGCTGCATAGTGGCCACATGCAGGTCAGCCTGGGCCAGCTGCTCCTCCTTAGTGGTCATGTCGCACACGGAACAGACCTCCTGCAGCACACCCACAAAGCCCTGCAGGGTCCTCCTCATCTGCTCCGAGTCGTCCAGCACCAGCTGTATTGGAGAGACACACAGAGCTGCTCAGAGCTACTGTACTGGGACACACACCATACTCTGTGTCACAGACACACAGAGCTGCTCAGAGCTACTGTACTGGGACACACACCCTACTCTGTGTCACAGACACACAGAGCTGCTCAGAGCTACTGTACTGGGACACACACCATACTCTGTGTCACAGACACACAGAGCTGCTCAGAGCTACTGTACTGGGACACACACCCTACTCTGTGTCACAGACACACAGAGCTGCTCAGAGCTACTGTACTGGGACACACACCATACTCTGTGTCACAGACACACAGAGCTGCTCAGAGCTACTGTACTGGGACACACACCATACTCTGTGCCACAGACACACAGAGCTGCTCAGAGCTACTGTACTGGGACACACACCATACTCTGTGCCACAGACACACAGAGCTGCTCAGAGCTACTGTACTGGGACACACACCATACTCTGTACCACAGACACACACAGCTGCTCAGAGCTACTGTACTGGGACACACACCATACTCTGTACCACAGACACACACAGCTGCTCAGAGCTACTGTACTGGGACACACACCATACTCTGTACCACAGACACACAGAGCTGCTCAGAGCTACTGTACTGGGACACACACCATACTCTGTACCACAGACACACAGAGCTGCTCAGAGCTACTGTACTGGGACACACACCATACTCTGTGCCACAGACACACAGAGCTGCTCAGAGCTACTGTACTGGGACACACACCCTACTCTGTGCCACAGTAGTCAGGGCACCAGACTCATAAGGCTCATAAGTTGGAGTCTGTAGGTTAATTATAGCTGCTGTACTCTGAAGCAATACTGTTGAGCTGTTAAACTGTTAATTTACGATCAAACCGCATGAATGACAAATGAGTAAAAACTGCCAAGAAGCTGCATTGGATAGGTGAGTCTGCTGAGCCACTATATAATGCAATTTAACATGAAAATAATAATAATAATAATAATAATAATAATAATAATATAACGTGCAGTGAATGATTAACCTCGTACAGACTAAGAGCAATTACAAACAACTGTAAAACTGGATATAAAATCTACTCTCGCTTAGAACCTGCAGAATTATTGTTAAAATCAACTTGCATGTATATGCAATGAAAAATGTCATTGCCCTTTGAGTATTGATTTGTCCCAAGTCGACAGGGAATAGAACCAGGGAGAAAATTACATTTGTTGTTTTACTCAGAGGGACAGTGAGTGGTGTACTGACCTGCAGGGCGTTCACGTGGCTGCTGAGACAGTTGGCGGTGGTGAAGGTACACGATGCAGTCAGCCACACCTGAGCCTCAATCAGCCAGCTGTTTGAGCTGTTGATCATTTCCTCATGTTCCTGGAGGCAGGTATGGATCTGCAGGACCGGGTCAGACACACTATATTAATCGAGGGTGCTTTTGCACGCTTCATCCTTGTCTGGCTAATCTTTCAACATGAAAATGTCCGCAGTGCTTAGGTAGTCATGATCAAAAATGGAAATATCAGAGCGTAAGTTGTATTTGGAGAAGTCAAAATATGTGAGTTCAGATCTCAATGTCATATGCACTAATTACCCAGTTATACAGTTACAAAATTCACAGTACATACTGGTACGTTTGTTTGTTATGCAAAATAGCTGTAAATGTCTCATGAGATCGGCATCCAGTCATTGTTTTTCTAGCAGGTATATTAAAATGGCCACAAAGACAGCTGCCAAGTTTCCAGCAGAATCGAGCATGCTGGGAAATGTAGTCCAGCTCACCTTGCTGAGGAAGGCAGTCCTTTGCTCAGCCTGCTTGGCCACATGCTGGTAGAGCTGCAGCTTCTCCATCAATTTATCCGTCAGGATGTGGGCCTCCTCCGGATGATCATCTGCTATGTCATGCACCTCTACCTCCACTGCTGCTATGCGGGAGTGCCATCTGTCCAGCTCATCCCACACACGCTGCCCAAACACACACAGATATGGCGTCACGCAAATGGAAAGATATTTACAGTTACAGTTAACAGTTTATCAACAGTTTCACAAAAATACAGATATTTACAATATACAACTGCTTGTTTATGGAGGGGAGTAAACAGTTAATTCTTCTGAATAATAAATACCAAGCAATACAATTATTTCAAGTGTTATTTTCCAATGGCATTTATTCTTTGAACCACAAACTTGTGAATTTCTTTACCCACAGATTATACGTGGATTATTACAGTTGATTTGTGGATAACTGTACTCTTTGTTCCTTGTTTGCCTGAATTCAAGAAATAATGATGGCACAAAATACAGTGATCAGATCTGCAAAGATTCTGTCATTTAAATTCTTATGAACCAGAACAGATATTCTTAAATTTGTTTGCTGGCCGTTATTGTGAGTTGTGCTCAAAACTGGTGTGAAACCACTTTTCACTTTAAGTTAAATGTTATTCTTTGTAATGGTTAAAATGTTGAATTCTGTCTTATACTTAGCATTAGCTCTAACGTGATGTAAAGAAAGACAAAACTACAATATAAGATACAATCGAGAAAAAGCTAATTAATTCACCAATTAATTATTCAGCTAATTGGCATTCTTGGTAATCAGGCTAAATAAATGAGAATGGCTTGAGACTAATGATGACATCAATTGTACAATTTCTGCCTCTTTAATTTCAAGCTCACAAGCCAACATGGTAAGCAAAAAAGGAACTTATATCAATATGACTTTTTTCAATGAGATCTGGCTCCCTTTACATAAGAGAATATGTGGTGTGGGATGTCCCACCTTCTGTCTGTTCTCAGCTTCAGCCACTGAGAGGCTCCTCTTCTCAAGCGAAGCCAGAACTAACTGCAGCCCCACCCTGATCTCCTCCACCTTGCCACCCAGCCTGCAGAGAGGCCCACTCTTCTCCACCGCCTCCTCCACCTGAAATGCAACAATGAAGGCAGAAAGTTTACATTTCTTTCAAAAAAGCTTCTTTTTTTACACAATACACGGGAGCATGTAGGTCAGAATTCTGTGGTCGATTCCACAAAGCCATGCAACGAGACACTGCCACAGAAAAGACAGACACATCAACACGAGTGACACAAGTAGACAGTGGGTAGCAAGGAAATAAGGGACTCATTTATTTCGCTTTGAATACACAATCTCTTCTTCAGAATTAAAACACAGCTTCATGCTTCTCTGGCTTTTTACTACACATAATTTTCAAGGCACATTTTGTGACTCAAAACAGATGAACTCTGCTGAAGTCAGTCATCTTTGAGCAAGTTACACTGCAGTTCAGAAATCCTAACGTTGCCATGGCAACAGTCTAAATGACAGTGGTTAGCAAACGGATGAGCAAGACCTCAACTACAACAGAACCTTATTCCCGTGGCACTCTCCCATTAGTGTCATAGAGATGAGGGTGAGGAATAGGACTCTCAGAGGGTCTAACTGTGGGTCCTCAAGTAATGGAAGTAACGAAAAAGTGATAAATGAGTGTAAGTATATTCCTTTGGGTACATTGAGATATTATTCTGAATGACAGGTGTTCAGTGATGGGGGCATCATGTAGCATTACATTTGTATGGCTCTCTCTCTCTCTCTCTCTCTGTACCTTCTCTTCCACATCCTGCAGTGAGCGATTGACCTCCTGCAGCGGCCCATCAATTTCCACAGGAACCAGGGTATACATGTCAGAGTACTTCATCCTCAGGCCATCCATAATGCCCTGCAGCACAGCCTTCTGGGAGCACAACTGTGCCTGCACCTCCTGCAGAGAGAGATGTCATAATTCCCAAGCCTCTCTCTCTCTCTCACACACACACACACACACACACACACTCGCTCTCACACACACACACACACACTCTCTCTTCTTACACTCTCTCTCTCACACTCTCTCTCACTCACTCACCTCATCTCTCGGACACACACACACATGCATGCACTCACTTGCCCATTCTTTTTCTTTCTCTCACATGCACACAAACAGGGAAACAAGTAATGTACTTGTCCAGAATAAAATGTAATATCCCACTTTAGACAGGGACACACAATTATCCATTATGCACTCACACCAAAGAAAATCTCATATCCCCAATCTCACACATGCACATACACATACTCAAAATCAACATTCAGTGACCACCCAGATTGATGTTACCTTTTTTAAACAACAGGAGACTCCATGCCTTACCAAAAAAACTCAGGAATCTATTCGGAAGATATCAAAAGTCAAACTCCTCAGTCAATCTTGTGCAGTCAGATTGTATTATTCCTGTCTGGAACTCCAAACTCCATAAGCATGCAGCCTTTCGATATTGTAGCTTTTTAGCACCAGCCTTCTTTCACCTGGCTATGAGTAACTGAGATGTCAAACAACAAAACCTATTGTGTTCTAATCCCAGGTTATAAAAAAATTAAAAAATAAAAAAACAAACAAATGTAATGCATAAAATGTATTGGTGAAACCAGTGACTGATCACTGAGGGAACTGGACATTAAACCGTCCTGTGAGAGAGGTGTCGATGACCAGACCTCATGCACCGAGCAGGGTGTGCCGCTCTGGGAAAGCGCCTTTTTGCTTTTATTTTGAGGGAGAAAAGTGTTACATCAATGCAGAGACTGAGATCCAGGACCTGGAGTATCCTCTTACAAGGTAAAACACAAAGGAGGTGCTCCTGGGCTCTTTCACACTGAGAGTCCCACTGTGCAGGCAGAGAATACAGGAATCTGCCGATGAAAGCCTGATGGGAAATGTTGGACGTGACTCAGGGGCTTGGACACAGAGACGGCGCTCCACACGTCTCACTTACGGAGAGCAGCACAATACAGGGGGGGAGATTAACGGAAGAAAACTCCCGGACTAAAAGCCAACGAGATCTCAGCTCAAATAATGCACATTGTTCGGCGCTCTTTCACTCTAACGGTCGCTCGTAACCGTTGTTACCGTCATCGAAGGCAAGAAACAAAGCCTGCCGATACATGAAGAGCATTTTCACAAGTACATTTATAAGCAAATTACTGACTTGGGAGACATTTTGAAAGTTGTTTTATTGTGAATTCTTTCAGCGGAGATTATCCTTATTGGTTACAATCAGGACAAGCGGAGCATTGTGTTCCTGGGAGAAACGAGCTGCCCTAGCTCTCATTAAAATGGCATTACTCATGCACCACTGTGCAGGGGGGATGCATCTTAATTGGTAAAACTAAATCGAAGTTGTACTTTTGCAAAAATATAAAAAGACTTGAGCACAAAGATTTGAAAGTAAAAGTGATTTTAAAGTAAAAAAAACTAAAAACAAGACCGGTTCTCCAACTGGATAGTGCAAGACTACATAAAAATGTGACAGAGCATACTGTTCTAATCTCTTAGTGTTTATAGTACAAGCAATGGCATGACCTTTTGTACACAACTGAAGCAAGCATGACTACATGATTTATACACCTATTCTACAAAGTCAAATAAACAACACCACCTGCTTGCAAGACCAATCTCTGTGGAACAAAATATTAGTTATTTGAGCCAAATAAAAAAGAGAAATTGAAGCCTATGTTACATCTGCTCACACTATGCCTTAGGTCAGGATCCCGGCAGTAGTTGGTTACAGCAGAACATCATGACGATTCTCTGAGATTTAAGGAGGCTCTGGCTGCTTGGTGCTTCAGTAGGGTGCAGCACAGCGAGGCTCCCCAGGGTTACCCACCTGCAGTTCCTGACTGCTGGGGAGGTCCTCCGTTACGGACAGCAGGGACACGGCAGCTACCAGCCAATCCTTCACCCCGCCGATCTCCTCCTTCACGCGTTCCCGCTCCTGCACCTCTGACTGCACCCCTCGCCGGCCCAGCATGCTCTTCTCTTTCAAGCTGCAGAAACGGCGCCGTTATTTAATGTCCCCGCATTGCACTTCATATCCCCCTCAGGACAGGTGCGACACCCAGACAGGATGAGAAAGAACAACCCCAACGTTACCTCAAAAGCGCTCGGCTGTATTTGTGAAACTCCGGATCCCGTGTTACTGATTCCACGCACTTTCTCCACAAGAAGAAATGCTTACCAACAAGGAGAAAGTGAGTTGAGGAACCAGAGGTCTGTGTCAGTGAGGGTATAGTGAGCTAGCTGCCTGTCATGTGCATCTGTGTGTGTGTGCCTGTATGTGTGTGTGTTTGTACGCTGCTCTGGAATGCGGGGCACTGCAGCCCCAGTGCCAGCCCACTTACCCCAGTGAGCTCATCAGAGTGAGTAGCAGGGCATAGCCCCCTAACACAGCACTGCCCCCAATGCCCAATGACAAAGGCACAGATTAATCAGTGATAAGCTTGTTATGGGCTGATTCACAAAATCAGATTTGCACAACAATGTCACTGTATTTGAAGGTTAGTGAACTGAATTGCTGGTTTGTTTGGCTTTACACTTGTTGATTACAAATTGGCCTTCTGTGCCTTCTTCATGACACACATTCGTATTCCTGAGATAAACACTGAGGTTCTCCACCTTTGCAAGTTGCTCTGGATATGAGTCTGCTAAGTGACTGTAATGTAATGTAATGTAAAATCTTTCTCTGTTTTTTTTAAACAAACGGACAGGGGTGCAATAGAGGGCACCCACAACCTTCACCTGAGCTAAGAGCAAAAGTAAATATCGCAAGATCTGCAAACGAAATACACTATATGCAGTTTGACACAAGAAATAATATCTTACTTCTTGTATCTTTCCTGCATTGTCTGCAGTTCCTGGCACAGTGGGATGGGCGGGGACAATTCTTGATGGGCGGGGACACCCAGGAGGCGTGCAACTCGGAGCTCTAAAGCAGTCAGAGCACGGTGTTCACAGTCCAGACGGTCCTGGTACTGCTCCGTGAATACCAGCAGCTCCTGCAGCTCCTCCAGTGTGGCCTTTTCCCTGGAGCATTCCGGTAACTCATCCTGCAGTTGGTCCAGAATGATGGTGGCTCTCTCCACCTAATGTATACACACATGTGGACATTCACGTTAATCAATCAATCAATTCTTGTTGAGTTTAGGGCTTTATACAGTCTGGTTGGTACAGAGAGGTGGACGTTGGACAGTGTCCAGAGTGAATAAATAAGAACAAATATGGGAAACTTTAGAAATGATTTCTCCTGAACATCACTTCTTTGAGCAATCCTAAACATAGTGAACATATCCCTTCTTTTAGAAAACCATTTTCCCAGATCAATGACTTTAGACTATCAGCCCCACATCTCAGGGTATATTAGGTTCCCAATATTTAATCTTCCTTTCCGCTATACACCTTACGATGTCACTCCCTCATAAAGAAACATTATAAGCACATAAACTAAGCAAAAAACAAAAAAAACAAAGCAATGTATCAAAGGGGTCTGGATGTGATTTGTTCACATACAGAAATCACGTTTCTTTTCATTATATAGAAATGATGGGCCGTTAATGTTGTGGCTGCGGACACACTGTTCACATTCTGTCCTGTACTCACACTCTTAGTGATGTCTCTCCACTCCGCTCCTCTTTGATCTGAGCGAGCTTTCAGGTAGCGGGCGCAGCGCTGCAGTCTTGCCCACTCTCTCCAGAGAGTACTCACAGCCTCCTCTCTACCCCTGCTGCACCCCCGCTCTGGACACCACTCCCTCAACTCCTCCAGCCTCCCAGTCAGAGAGTCCACCTCCAGCACCAACACCTTCACAAAAATACAGACAATGAACTAAAGCACATACTAGGGTTAAATGAACATGACCTCAATAACATGGATCTCAATATCACTTTACAAACCTTTAGTTTTTCCTGCTGATCGAGGCAAGCTTTATAAGAAATTGCATTGTAGGAGATGCACTCTAAAAGAGAAGCCTCTACTGTCTTCAAGCGCTGACAGATCTCCTTATGACACTTTCTGTACATGTTCTGCTTTTTGGAACATCTAGAGGGCACAGACCAAACAATACGTCAAAAGGATAAACACATTGCTCATAGACTTGCACTGGAAACTTCTACAAGAGAAAACAGAGAGAGAAATAGTCATGAATGAGTGGAGCCATGGAATGACAACAATGTTCTGTGAATACCCCAAACTCCATTTCACAGTGTTCATTGTATTATTGTTCTCAATGCAGTGTTTGAAATCTGATCAACAGGCAATTATCAAGACTGCAAAGAATGCTTAGTCACAAGCGCTTCATCAATAGAATGTGATTTTATATACATTGCATCTTGACCCTTCTCCCTGAGAATATACTGCATGAGGACCCAATGCAGCCGACGGGCAGAAAACTGATCCATTTTCATATCATCACAAACAGAAGTCAGGCTTACTTCTGAAGGGTCTGCATTCTGAGCTGGGCCTGGGCCTGGAGACAGGAAACGCGCACCAGAAGCTGGCTCAGGACCGCGCTGTGGAGCTGCTCCGCCTGGTAAGAAGAGAGGCAGGTGTGCTGTGGTACCAGGGCCTGGATCTGACTGATGTGGGCCTGGAAATTTTCATCCAGGGAGGTCAGGGCTTGCTGGGTACGCTGCAGCTCCTCAGGACAGCTGCCAGCATAGTCAAGAGGAAGGAGGAGCCTGGACTCAGCTTCCTGCAGGAAGCTGACTGCACCTCTAACCGCCCTACTGTAATCTCTGAACATCTCTCGTGCCCTAGACAAGTTCTCCTGGGGAAGAAAAACCCGTCAAACAGTCACAAAACAGATCTTTATTGAGAAATCTAAACTTTTTGGGGATGCTACACATTTACTAAAACCGCTGATATGTAACATAGCTAAAAAGGGGGATACATAAACTGGCATATACCTTACCTTACATTAGCAATTACATGGTGCAAATTCCAATCAGAAACAGCATTAACAAGACAAACCTACCATTCGCATTTCACAGCCATTTAGAGTCTTCCTCCTCAGGTCTGCCAGATCTGCATTCTCCTCTTCCTGTCCCTTCTGCACGCATCCATTCCTGTGTTCTAGAGCCTCCAGCACCCTTGCTCTAGACTCCACATTCCTCCGAAGAGTCGCACACTTCAACAACTCCCTATTGATAGCCTGCTCTTCCAACTCCACCGGGGTTGGCTGCTCCAGTTCCCGGTTAGCCTGGTTGAGAAACTCCACCATGGCCTCGTGTTCCGTGGGGTAGTGGAGGTTCTTCAGCAGTGCACCCTCCAGGATGTTAGCATCATTGGAGAAAGCCAGCTCCCAAGCGGAGAAGCTGTGTGCAGCTTGACGGATCCTCTGGCGCTCTGAGCTCAGCTGAGATGGGTAGAGATCCGTTGAGATGTTCTGCAGCTCCACTTCAACCACCTGGCAGAAGTCCTTGATGAGAGGAAACTGTATGAGGAGTGCTTGGCAACTCTTAAAATGCTCTTCTTTGCTGATGCTTTCATCTTTCACCCTAAGGACTTGTGTCTCCACATCTTCCTTCAGGTCCTCCATGCGCTGCCTGCAGTTTAAATATCTTTCATGATGCTCTGCCTTTTGACCCAGTGCGTTCACCTTGTTCTGCATCTCAGCAATCGCACACAGCAGTTCATTTCTCTTGTCCTCTTTGCAGTGATGCAGTTGGTCCACCTGACATTTCTGCTCCAGAATCATGTGTTTCACTGGCTCTACGGCACATAGCGAGTCTCTGGTTATGGGAAACCTAAACTTATTCAAGTCTACCTGCATCTGCACCAAGTTTATATCCACTGCGGTCAGCTTCTTAAGTGAAGAATCCTGTGATTGGAGCAGCTCCTCCAGCTCCCGAGAGTTTGTTCTTGCACAGCTGATAATGCCTTTGATGTCCTCTTGGAGGCTTGTGAGTTTGTCATTGAGTCGACAGTTCTCAACGATGGTGAGCTCTAGGGCAATGTCTTTACTCCTCATCAGAAGAGCTTCTGTGAGTGCTGCCTGTTTATCTGCTTCCTTCAAGGTCTCCTGGAGCTTCCGGAGCTTGCGCTCCAAGTCTGCCGTGCTGCCTTTGCTCATAGCTTCCCTGACGGTCTCTTTATGAACATGGGCCACCACCCACGAGTCAACATCAACAATTTGCTCAGACATTTTCTCCCTCGTCTGCAAGCCCGACTCCATGCCTTGCAGGGCCCGAGCCAGCTTCTCAGCAGTTGACTTGGACAGGCCCTCCAGAGTTTTGAGTGAGGAGAGCACCATAGGAGTGTCCTTCTCATCCAATTCAGGGATAAGTTCTCTCACCTCCTCCACAAATGACTCTAGCTGAGACTGCTTGGCTGATATCTCAGACTGCAGCTTTTTAAGACCTTTGATTTGACTGTGGACCCCCTCTGGGAGAAGCACCACCTTCTTCCTTGCCTCAATATCACTCTCTGTCTGCTTTGCCCAGGTAAAGGCCTCCTGCATTACCTTCATGATTTTACCCAGGGTAGTGTCGCCGCTGCTGGGAGTTTGTGCGGAAATCTGTCCCTGCAGGTGATCCACCTGTTCCTTCACACAATGGAGGACCTGCTCAATGTCCCTCCGCTCCTTCTCTCCCTGAGATCTTTGGGAAAGAGCATCAGATGTCTGCTGCTGCAGGTGAAGGTAATGCTGGTTGGCAGCCGTCAGGGCAGAGCCCATGACCATCAGATGTTCAGCCCTCTGGCTGTCCCATTCTTTTGAGGGCTGGGCTGGACCTAGAGACTTCTGCAGAGCCTCCAGCTGGCCCTGAAGCTCTTGCGCTTCCTGGAGAAGGTCGCCGCTTTCCTGAATCTGGACAGAGACGTGGTGGAGCGTCTTTTCCGCAGCCCTCTCCAGAGCTCTCCACTCCCACTGCAGGAGCTCTAGCTGTGTGTGTGCCGCCAGCCTGTCTGCTTGGCTCAGGTAGGGGGATAGTTTAGCGTGTGTCTGGCGCAGCTGTCCAATCACAGTCCTCTCCTGCTCCAAGTCCAGCAGGATATTACGCAGTTTTTCTGCTAGCTGCGAGCTGCTTTCCACAGGGACTCTAAACAGATATGAGGGAAAGGTAATTAAGAAGTACGTACATTTGCAAATCACAGCCTCCATTCCCCATATTAATGGAGTGATCATGAATATAAACATTAGTGCAAACAAAATAAAATAAACCCACATAAAACACAATTTGGATAAAACTACAGAAATCTAAAAACATGGATAGACAGTGACACCTACATTCTCAGTGCATCCAGCTCAGCTGCCAGTTTGTCCTGGGTAGTTTTTGCAGCCAGTATCTGCTTGTGATACTGTGTAACGAGCTGAAGCTGGGCATCCTTGGCATGCACCGCGGCAGAGGAGTCCCACAGTGCGGCGCTCCACTGTCCTTCCATGTGCTGAGCAGCATCCTGAGAGTCCCGGCCTTTAATCTCACACATCCGGGAAAAGGCTGCCAGCTGCTCCTGGGTACACTGCCTGCAGTCCTGTAACACAAGCCTAAATTTAGACCTCATCTGTGTAGCCCGCAGGTTCCACTAATTACCCCTGCCTTGCAGCCTTTCTCGATGACACCCACATGTACATCATATAAGAACATGGGTCCTGGAAAGACTTGTACAGACAGGAAATCTTTCAATCTTAAAGTTTTACATTCCTGTCTTAGTATCGCCCTCCAATTCAAATAAGTGTTACAAGAACCCCTACCCCCCAGTGTTTTGAGCTGTGGAAGAATACTTGTTAAAATTGTTTACAAAATGTTTTATTATATGAGCAAAAAGTGGATGAGACTTTTTAAAAGGCAGGTTCTCACCTCAGCCTCTTCGACTTGCTGGGTCATGGCTGTGGCATCGAGCTGGGCTGGCCGGTTCCGACAGTTAAGAACCCGGAAGACCACATGGCTCAGTCGGGTCTCCAGGTCTCTGCGTGACGAGTCCAAGCTCCCCACCGGTTCCCACAGAGGCTTTCCCTGTAATCACAAACAGAAAATAGACCTCATAGACCAAATGTATTAATGTCTCCACGTTAGAAGAGCCTTAGAGCAGCCAAATAGCATGCTTTAAAGAGATATTTCACCTTTGTGTGACAGAAGTAAATTTGTGGAGCCTACCCCATTATATTTGCATAGCTGACCATTGTCCCTGCTGACCGTTAATGGCATCCCCGGTAGTCCCGGTTGTCAGGGTCTCCATTCACTCCCATTCATTTTCGAGACCTCACCAAAATGAATCGTTTTAAAGCCCACACTAACTACGGCAGATAATACATTGATAAAAGAGAACACGACGGTGAAAAGATACATGTTTGTTTAGGTATTTAATATATTTAATATATAAAAAAATAAAAAAGAAGATCCGGAAAAAAACTTTTGTTATTTTAACTCCTTTAACTCCTAAGAATCCTTGCATACGATAAAGTTGACATCAATTAACCAACTGTAGCAGGCTACCGTTAGTTGTAGGTTTACGTCATAATAAAGCTAAAGATCAAACTACAGCTTGTTGTGTTTCTACACAGTACCATATCTGAAAATAGTTCCACTATTATAGCTAATTTAAACGTGACAACATCTTATAATCTCAAAACAAACTCGTACCTTTTCACCGTCATGTACTCTTTTATCGATGTATTATCTGCCATAGTTAGTGTGTGCTTTAAAACGATTAATTTTGGTGAGCTCCCGAAAATGAATGGGAGTGAATGGGGAGCCTGACAACCGGGACTACCAGGGATGCCGTTAACGGTCAGCAGGGACAGCTGACGTTGCTAGTATTCACGCTATGCAAATATAATGGGGTAGGCTCCACAAAATTACTTCTGTCACACGAAGGTGAAATATCCCTTTAAATTACTAATTTAAAGAAGTGCTACAATATAAAACATGAACCAAACAACCACTTTTTCATAATTGACACAACTCCCATACTTGCTTTTACTTTGTCTAGTTCAACTACTAATGTCTTTACTATGGTAATAGCACTTGAACAAGTGAATTAGTGAATGAATGAATGAATGGGCAAGTCAGTGAGCAATGGAAGAACCCCACCATTTCTATAACTACTCTTTCAGTCATAAGCTGTGACTCACAACCACAAAATAGCCTATATAGTACTGCTATTCTATTGAAACAAACTCATCTTCACTGTTTGCTTAATGTGGTTATCAGGCACCAAAGAACTCACCCCAATGACAAAGTTGTTGGGTCCTGTTTCTACCAGCTGCTGTATCTCATTGAAGGTCTCCTGCATGGTTGGTTCATGTGGCAGTCCTGGGGGCAGGTCTTCCCTTCTGCTAATATCCCCAGCTTCAGATGCCCCCACCTCAGTCCCAGCTTCAGATGACCCCGCCTCAGTGACTTCCTGATTTGCTTCGTTCCAAGCCGGCAGTTTCTTTGTGCTCTTTTCTTCACTCTGTTGAGAAGGCAAAGAAGTTTCAGCTTTACTTTCCGCTCATCCAAAATGTGTCGTGACACAATTTCGAAGGAATGCAGCCTATCACCTGCACTAGAGTAGACTACGTAATGTTCATGCCCATACCTAGTGGAATATCTTTAGGCTGAATAAATGAGAGACATGAAGGGGGGAAAAGCACAACATGAACTTCACCAAAAACTGCATGACTGATGTATCAGCTTAAAGGCTATTCATGAGAGAGAGAACAAAAAACAGAAAAGAAAGCTTATGCTGTGGTAACTCAATGTTCTATAAAAACAAGATTTTTAAAATTTAGCAGATTATGGTTATGGCTGCGATTTTCATTTTAAAAATATTCAATTATAGTTTTTAGATACATGTCTATCAGTGACACTTCCAAAAAAGTCAGGGAAAATGACAAGGGACTGAAGATCAGCAACCAGTATTAATTATAAAACTGGTGATGTCCTGAGCTCTTGCGTATCCTAGCATGGGAACAGCTGATTTAAAGACTAACTAAGAGACCCTAGAATGCTGAGAGCAAGGGGAACCATTCAGGGCACTTGGTTAAGGCCATATTAAATATATATTTGGTGTGTTCTTGCCTAATGTTATGTTGTCCTGGTTGTTACAATTGTTCTGTAGAGTTGCTGCTTTCCACCCATCTGAGGCAGGTGCCACCGTCTCACTGGATTATGTTATAGTACACGCTCTGTATGTTGTTTTAATAGGGATTTTGCATCATCTGAGATTAATTGATCACCTGACTGTTCATCCATGAACATGTATATGTAGTATACCCATTTACTGACTGATTCATTTTTTTGCGAAACAAATGGGTTGCAAGCTTTGTACACTGAGTCACCTTGAATATATATTTTCTAACTGTAGACTGTGAACCTTTGAGAAAGTCAGCAGTCACCCAACAGCAAAGTATAAGAATAATAGGAGCATACAAAGACAGCTTTGAATAGAGTATCGCTAAGAGTGTTCTACAATCTGATATTTTCTTTGAAACTATTTGAAAATATTTTAAGTATATAGTCAAAAAAAGAGGCAGCAGTGATCCAGGCTATATATTTTTTTTGTAAAAAGGGACCGTCATATTTTTATTTTGTGAGGTGGGTACTTTGCCATAATCAAAAACCTTTTAATTTGATTGCATCTATGTTGTTAATTTAATGATTCAAGAAACACTGTCGTCATGTAGCAGACAGCAAATTAAATCTCATGGTTTCTGATTAGAAATAATAATAAAAAAGGCTGATTGTTGCAAAAGCCTGCATCTCTGCACTCTGCATCTCTATCGGGATTGAAAAACAATAATTACATAGTGCGTCTCAGTCCATTTAAACCTTCCCAAAATATATTTTTCTCTGAAAACAATTTTCTCAGTGGATACCTATATCACCAACAGCCAACCAGACAGCCTGATAAACTGCATATTTCAGTTATATTTCATGGATACCAATTACATTTCCTCAGAATCAGGCACAGACAAGCATGGTGCTATTTATCCTGTGAAATGCCCTTCTGTTTGTCTCTTTCAATTTGACACTAAGTTATTATAATTAATATCCTGAATGACGCAAGTTCTTTTCAAAACATGCCAAATTCCCCTCCCTTCATAATGCCAATTTACCCTTTTCCTTATATGTGCCACACCCTGTCTCTGTAGAGGCAGAGCTGACCGTATTGGGCTTAATGAGAAAGGTACAGTTAAAGTAAAAATGCTGGCATTACCTGTGGTGACTTGATGCTTTCCAGGTTCCTGCTCTTTTTGCCTTCAGAAAGCTCTGCTGCAGTGTCTGAACGGCCCAGTTCTGGCTCATCCTGCGCAGTTTTGATGAATGGCAGCCTCATACTGTCCTCTTTTTCCTTCACTTCTCTGCTGCCTTGTGCTACAGCCTCCCTGGTCTCCAGATGTGGAGCCTTAGGAGTCTCGCCGTGCTCTCTCTCAGCCTCAGGTAGCTTGGCTTGCTGTTGTGCTCTGTCCTTTCCTGTGGCAGGCTCTGGATGAGAGCCCTCAACTGTTTCACTCTCTGTGGTTCTGTCCACTGCTGTTTCAGAGACTGTTCGTTGGGCCTCAGGAGAATCAGGCCTTCCTTCCTCTGACTGGGTGTGATCAGTGGGAATCATTCTTGCACTGTCGTCTCTCTTCTGCTGGGCAGTACCAGTGGGGATCACTCGAATGTCCTCTCCTCTCCCCAGCTGGGCAGTATCCGTGGGGATCTCTCTAGTGTCCTCTCCTCTCCCCAGCTCGGCAGTATCAGTGGGGATCACTCTAGTGCTCTCTCCTCTCCCCAGCTCGGCAGTATCAGTGGGGATCACTCTAGTGCACTCTCCTCTCCCCAGCTGGATGTGTTTACTGAACTCTGTATGGGGTCCCTTGGGGTGGTCAACATGGTCCTGGGCCTCCATGAATAGAGCCCCAGGCTTCTCAGCAACAACTTTCTGGACGTCGACTACCTCAGGTAGATCTAACACAATGTATCTCCTCTGTGTTTCCTGAGAGTCTGTGCTCCTAATTTGCCTGGGTTCAGTGACTCCACCCTGAGGCAGGTCAGCAAGCCTGGCCAGGGTGGTTTCATCCTGGATAATCCTGTCAGCCTCTTGCTCCCCTGGCTGGGGTTGGATGTTGATCTGCTTGGAGTGAAGCTCCTCCCTCTCCAGTGACTCTGTGGTTCTGTCCACTGCTGATTCAGAGACTGGTCTTTGGGCCTCAGGACTATCAGGCCTTCCTTCCTCTAGCTGGGTGTGATCAGTGGGGATCATTCTTGCACTCTCATCTCTCTTCCACTGGGCGGTATCAGTGGGGATCGCTCTAGTGCACTCTATCTCCAGCTGGGTGGATTCCCTGAACTCAGTCTTGGGTCCCTTGGGGTGATCAACATAGTCCTGGACCTCCATGAGTTGAGCCCCAGGCTTCTCAGCAACAGCTTTCTGGACCTCGACTACCTCAGGTAGATCTAACACAATGTATCTCCTCTGTGTTTCCTGAGTGTCTGTGCTCCTAATTTGCCTGGGTTCAGTGGCTCCACCCTGCAGTGGTTCAGTGAGCCTGGCCAGGGTGGTTTCATCCTGGATAATTCTGTCAGTGTCTCGCTCCACTGGCTGGGGTTGGATGTGGATCTGCTTGGAGTGAAGCTCCTCCCACTTCAGTGACTTTGTGGTTCTGTCCACTGCTGTTTCAGAGACTGGTCTTTGAGCCTCAGGACTATCAGGTCTTCCTTCCCCTGGCTGGGTGTGACCAGTGGGGATCATTCTCGCACTGTTGTCTCTCTTCTGCTGGGCAGTATCAGTGGGGATCACTCTAGTGCCCTCTCCTTTCCCCAGCTGGGCAGTATCAGTGGGGATCACTCTAGTGTCCTCTTCTCTTCCCAGCTGGGCAGTATCAGTGGGGATCACTCTAGTGTCCTCTTCTCTTCCCAGCTGGGCAGTATCAGTGGGGATCACTCTAGTGCTCTCTCCTTTCCCCAGCTGGGCAGTATCAGTGGGGATCACTCTAGTGCCCTCTCCTTTCCCCAGCTGGGCAGTATCAGTGGGGATCACTCTAGTGCCCTCTCCTTTCCCCAGCTGGGCAGTATCAGTGGGGATCACTCTAGTGCCCTCTCCTTTCCCCAGCTCGGCAGTATCAGTGGGGATCACTCTAGTGCCCTCTCCTTTCCCCAGCTGGGCAGTATCAGTGGGGATCACTCTAGTGCCCTCTCCTTTCCCCAGCTGGGCAGTATCAGTGGGGATCACTCTAGTGCTCTCTCCTCTCCCCAGCTGGGCAGTATTAGTGGAGATCACTCTAGTGCTCTCTCCTTTCCCCAGCTGGGCAGTATCAGTGGGGATCACTCTAGTGCTCTCTCCTTTCCCCAGCTGGGCAGTATCAGTGGGGATCACTCTAGTGCCCTCTCCTTTCCCCAGCTGGGCAGTATCAGTGGGGATCACTCTAGTGTCCTCTCCTTTCCCCAGCTGGGCAGTATCAGTGGGGATCACTCTAGTGCTCTCTCCTCTCCCCAGCTCGAAGGTATCAGTAGGGATCACTCTAGTGTCCTTTCCTCTCCCCAGCTGGATGGATTTACTGAACTCTGTATGGGGTCCTTTCAGTTCAACATGGTCCTGGACCTCCATAAGTAGAGCCCCAGGCTTCTCAGCAACAACTTTCTGGACCTCAGCCACCTGAGCTAGATCTAACGTAATGTACCTCCTCTGTGCTTCCTGAGTGTCAGTGCTCGAGAGGTTGTCTGCGCTCCTAATTTGCCTGGGCTCAGTGGCTCCCCCCTGAGGTGGTTCAGGGAGTCTGGTCAGGGTGGTTTCATTCTGGATAATCCTGCCAGCCTCTTGCTCCACTGGCTGGGGTTGGATGTGGAGCTGCTTGGAGTGAGGCTCCTCCCTCTTCAGTGACTCTGTGTCCAGCATCTCTCTCAGATAATGAACAACACTAGGCTCTGCTTTACTGGGCTGTGCGCCATCACCTGGCTGCTCCGGTGTCTGTACATGCAGCATGTCAGTGTCCAGGACAACCATGGCCATTTTCTTTGACTGTAAAGCCAGCATGCTCTCACACTGTTTCTTGCCATTGTAAGTATTTGGGACATTAGGATGCTCAGTCCTTGTGTCCAAACTGTGCATTACATAATTAACAGTGTTAAAGCCCTTGGGTGTGTCAGGCTGTTGCATCTCATTTAGTTGAGAATGAGTCTTTGGAAAATGACAGACAGGAACCTCCTCCACATGCTGTGTATCGCTGCTTACACAGGGCTCTCTTTTATTGCGTTTCTGAGTCTCTATCATCCTTGTGTAACTTACCTCCCTGTCTTGTTTCTTTGAAAGAAGAGTCTCAGTCTCATTTCTGTCAGCCCTTGACATCCCAGTGTCCTGAGTCTCAGAGTCACTCCGGTCCTTTACTGTAGTCTCGGTGCTCTTGTGCTGTGGTGCCCGAGTACGTTGAAGCTCACTGCTCAGTGCATCAGTGATTCTGCACTCACGGGGCAGTGAACCAATGTGCTGAGTGTCAGTCCCTTGTGCCTGAATCTCCTGCATCCCGGTGTCCAGGATGACTGTGGCCACTTTCTCAGCAGGCCATATTCCAGTGTGCTGAGTTTCAGGTTCTTTTTTCACAGCGATGAAAAACTCTCTCTGTTGCATGTCAGGTGCTGCTGCCTTGTTATGCTTCTTCAATGCATCCGGCTGAAGCCCAGTTTGCGTCACGTGATCATGCAGCGTTTTGCTAATGCCTCTAACATCAGCAGGCCAGGATGACAGAGAAGCATCTTGTTGACTGAACACCTCTTCCTTATCACCACCTCCAGCCTGCAATCCCGCACTGTCCACTTCTTCAGTCATGTGGCAAATCTGCAAGCGTCAATTAAACATTACAAATAGATTTAATCAGGAACCAGCCAGCAGTGCTCTACCATCGGCAGGTTAATTTCATTCCAACACAAATTCTGCACAAATTACCACATATTCAGTAAATGGTAAAGACAGGGCCAGACAGAAAAGCAGTGGTTTTATTGAGCTTTTACCATAGTATCTGGTGCAAATTAATCATTATCTTAACAGGAACACCCACAAATCACACACATCATACATACAATAAAGATAAGAGCTTTGCAGTTCTGCATTATATCTCTGGAGTGACTAAAAGGTATATAATAAACCAGGGCATAAACTTACAATCAAAATCCTTTCTAACTAGGTGTCAGTGAATTGTCACGTATCTGACTGACGTGCAAATGGTGACTGAAAGTGGAGGTGGGAATGCACTGTACCTGAGGTGTGTGTGTCTGTGCCTGTGTATCCAGTAGGCTCAGGACACACTGCTGCTCTGCTAATGACGTGGGCACTTTCAACACACATCCATGAGCTTCCCGCTTCCTCTTCTGTGTGACATAGGGGGCGCGGGTTAGTCATTCAAAAAAATTACAGCAGTGTAACCACAGCATTGACTCTAAATAAAGTAAAAACTTAATTTACACTAAGGGATCATCTCAATGGGAAAAACCTTTCATCTCATTGGCCCATGTTGAAAGGAAACCGCTCACCTGAAGGCCCTGCGTGAGATTGGAGATGTGAGCACCACCGTCCCTCAGTACATCTGAGCAGTCCCTACCCAGCTTATCCATCTGCTCCGACCCCACACTGTCCCTCAGAAACCCATCGTGCGACAGCGCCTCCTGCAGGCCGCGCCTCAGCGTCTCTCCCTCCTCCAGCGCAGCCTGCAACACGCAGATCCATCAATACACACCAGCACGCACAAACAGTCCTCAGACGCATGCTGCATTGGGTTAAATGTGCTCGTCAAAAACTGATGCTCTGGCTTTTTCAGCTTTCCACCTGTCTTTCAGTGCACACGAGTCTGCAGAAGCATTTGTTCATTAAGGTGAAAGAGCAGCAGTCTCTTCTTTCTTGATGTGCTCCAGGTCTTGTGTTCACATATGTGAGTTCTTCTCATATACTGTATGTATGCTATAAAAACATGTATAGTCTAAAATGTCTAAAACATTTAAACATCTGAAGTTCAATGCATCACATTCACACAACAGGTCTAAAACACGGACTGAAACAGTTCGTTTTTTAACATTAAAACAAATTATAGAAACCTGCTTATTGACCTTTAAAAGAAAAACAACTTTTCATAACTGCCCTGCAATTATGGTAAATTATTTTACGCAGAGAAATGATGGGGTTTTTGATCATTCCGTCCATCCCTGTCCCTGTTATCCCCCATTTAACCCTCTTGCGCTACCTGAGAATGCCATGGCAACCGACTCTCAGCAGTTCCAGTAATCTGCTTCATAACCATTTCCTACACAGGGCGACTGTTCCTGCTATCTCAATTATTTTATTAAAGCACCCCTAACTGGAAAAGTAAAAAAATAACAGCGAGGCACAGACATCACGGCACACTCGAATGACTCCACACCCGGTTACCTGCATGCTGAGGGAAGAGCCGGTGGACAGCTGTGCGTGGGCACACTCGTTCCACTGCTGTAGGGCCTGAAGAGAGTCTCTCAAATTGCACACGGTATCCTCTGCACAGCTAGCCAGCCCCTCAGACAGCTGAGTCCTCTGTCTGAACAGAAGACCAAATACGAATCGATCACTTTCATCTAATGAACTAAAGAAGAAGAACACCGTGCATCTCTTCTGGTAGTAATGCGCACAGCACATTGCAAGCATTAATGATCACTGCCCTAAAGATATTTATGGGCTTTTCACGTTGTAGAATGGGTTTCGTGTTGGAGCATCGTGGAGTGTGAAAGAAAGAGGGTGCCACACCTGCGATGCTCCTCTGCCACTGCAGCCACGTCGGAGACCACATCGCCAGGTAGCATCACGTTTGTGACCTCTGACCCCAGAGCCTGCTGCAGACCCTGCACACGAAGCTCCAGTTCCCGCAGAGGTCTCTCACAGCTCTGTGGGGCGCGGCAAGTGTGAAAAAGAGGAGAGTGCTTTACAGGTTTGAATGACGAGATGCAACACTAGACACGACTATTCAGAAGAGCACACAGCCTTACCTACCCAGCGACTTACCGACCCAGCACCCGTGAGGACCAGAGCAAGGTAGCCATAGGTCACTGCCTTTGTGAAACATGATTAGCATGGTCCACTGTTGCCACCAAATGTTGAACCATGGTATTGCAATGCCACTCCCAGAGTGGTTTTTGAAGAAGAGCACAAAATTTCATGCCAAGGTTTCGATGTGTTATAGATAAAGTTACTTAATGTTGATGTGTGGTGAGTGTTCAGGCACAAAATGGCTGCTGTGTATCATCCAGGAGAGTGCTACACATTGGTGGTGGGTGAGGCGAGTTTCGCCCTCATTACTATAAAGCGCTTTGTGTGAGAAAAGTGCTATATAAATGTAAGGAATTATTATTATTATTATTATTATTGTCACTATTTGAACATTACTAATTATTAGTTTTACTGGTTCTATTGTATTTTATAAGCCTCACAGTTTTGACAGGTAGAGGATGCCAATGAATGTTGAGTGTGTAGATTTTAGGGGACTTTAATCCTCTCGGGTCGACCATGTCGGACATGGAATCGGTGCTCATACGTTTTGTTTAATAACTTCGCTCTCGTTTCAGGTAGAAACTTACCGTAAATTGCGGTGCGAAGACTAGCCTTGTACCTATACGTAGAGTCCACCCCCATGTTTCCAAAGCAACCAGAGGTTTCTATATTGACGAGCCAATTGGAGGCATTTTTTTGTGCAGTGGGATGCAAGCTACCTTGCTACTCGTTGTTTCCTACACAAAATTGATAGACTATAGGCAGATCCTTTTGTAAGTATATTTATTTACCGTTTGTGAAATAAAAACAAAAATACTAAGGTTGTTCTGTAATGCTAATTTTATGCTTTTGTGGTCATTTTGCTATAAACATAGTCTCCAATAAAGGATCTATAATAAAATACCACACAGGACCAGTTTGTGTTGAAAAAAAGATATGCAACACCTGATAGTGCCATATAGGCTTACATATATGTAATAGTAACTATCCGAGGGTACCAAAACATGGGGAAAATAGGCTTAGACCCCAGAGTGTTTATAATGTGAATTTTAATGAAGAAACATTTGTATGCGATTGAACATTGAGCTTTAATGAGGTCTCCAGCAGTGCAGTATAGATGCAGCCGGAAAACTCTAGAAGCACATGTAGGATAAGTTGAGATAAAGTAAGAGAAGGCATGTTAATATATAACTTTTTTGTGTGTTTATGACAGAAATATGAGTATGTAATAAGTATGCCCCATATTTACACAAAGAGAGATAAAGGGTCCTCTATAGCCCTAAGTCAAATTTTTATGAACCATGGTCACTTTAATTGCATGTTAGTGGTAAGCGAACTTCCCCAGCAGAATCTACATACAGTCACACTACAGGGAATAGCCAGGGAAAAAGTACCTTGAGGGTGTTCCATTGGTCGTGGAGGCGGCCAATGTCAGCACGCTGCCCGCTGTAGTCCAAGCTCTGGCCCAGTCTGTGCAGGTCCCTCTGCAGACCTCTGGTCTTCTCTCGCAGTTGCTGGACTCTCTTGCCTAGCTCCTCCTCCAGGCCCTGCAGTCGGGCCTCGCAATCCCGCTGCTTGTTCCGGGCCTCCGTCTCAGAGCAGGCCCTCCGCTCCTGCATGTGGCTGACCTCCTGCTGCAGGGAGGTCTGGCCACTGGGAGTGCACAGGAGCAGAAGGGAGGCTTTCACAGTGTCCAGCTCTCTCATCTCCCGCTCTTCCCTGTCAGCAGTTTGCAGCAAGGCCTGTTGAGAGCACACACAGGGGAGCCTGCTCTTTCACTGTTGCCTAGGTGAGTCCACTGTCTCCACAATAATGCCTTTTACAAATGAACACTACCAAATTTCATTAACGTCCTCCCTGGACTCCAGAGTTTGTCACTAAGAATAGAAACGGCATGATAATGTAGCTAGCAATAGACACTTCCAAAGAATATACATTTTTAAAATGCGGTTACTGGCTTCCGTATATGCACATACGGTATGTGTGTGTATATGTGCATACTGGGAGTGCATTCAAATGCATGTGTGTGTGTTTGCATGCGTGTGTGTTTGCGTGTGTGTATGCGTGTGTGTATGTGAGTGTGTGTGTGTTCCAAAAGGAGTTACCTTCAGTGTGTTGATTGTGCTCTGTAGGCCGGCTCTGTCACTAGGTAGTGTCCCTATTCCTTGCACTTGCTCCTGGAGCCAGTCCAGAGCAGCACTGTGCTGCTCCACAAGCTGAGCACAGTGACGCTCTGTCTGGATACCCTCTTCCAGGCTCCCACAGGTGGTCTGGACAGAGTCATTAAAACACAAGGCAATTCCCAATCAAGAAAATCCTTCTAAATTACTTTTTTTAAGAGCATAATTTAATAACACTAGTGTTGGATTGCACACCAGCAATTTTTACTGTTACATTATGCTATAATACAAAAATAATTTATAAGTGCTACTAGCCATTCTTAAACGTTATCGGCTTATTTAAGCTGGTTCCATAGTGACTGTAGCATAGTAACATCTCAACAGTTACTCAGGTCTCTCAAGTATATCAACAAAGTGCACCAGAAAGACATGTAGAAGGCCAATTGTGTGAGCGTGCTCACCGTCAGGTCTTTCAGCAGAGGGGGTAAACATTTCTCTAGTGCCCCCCAGGAAGGGTCAATCCAGCTGGGGTCCTGAGTGAGCTGGAACAGCTCCACACCCTGAGCTTGGAGGTCAGACAAGGCAGGGGTCAGGGCCTGGGTCCGGTTGAGCAGGCTCCGCACGTGCTCCACAGCCAGGCGACGGTCACCCAGCCCTGGCCAGGGGAAGTGCTGAGGGAGTCCTGCAGTCTGCCTCTGGAGCTGCTCCACCCGATCTTGGGCCTGATGCTTCTGGTACAGGCAGGACATCAGGCGCTCCACAACCCCCTCCAACATCCTGAAACAGCGGGATGAGGCACACCACTCAAATCAGCGCAAAACGCGGTGTGATATAACATTTAAAAGTGATGTTAAAGAGCTCTACAGAAACAATTCGATGGCATGGATGGCACTGTAGTCCTTCCAGTCGTTGAAGACATTTCATCTGAGGGCTTTTCTGTGTCTGATTTAATAATTTTGTTTATTACATTAAGACTTTTAAAAAAACAGCTGTTAAAATACAGTAAACCTCTGTACAGCTGTTAAGTGTGTGCTTTCTCTTAGTGTAAAATGTTTTATATTACTGAAATCCATGAGCATTTCTCCGCTCATGCAGGACTCCATGAGAAACGCCTTGAGAATGGATGGATACCTGCGCATCTCCTCTGCAGACTCTAAGACTCCTCTCCACTGCTCCTCTGCCTCTCTCACTGTCTGCAGGACTCCGCACCTCATGCTCTCCTCCAGCTCTTTCTGCTGGGAGAGCCTCTGGCCGCTCTGCCTTAAGTCCTGTAGTTTGGATTCTCCTTCACCCCTGGCACAGAGAAGACCCTGTGAAGAGACAGACAGACAGACACAGAGAGAGAGAGAGAGAGAGAGAGAGAGAGAGACAGACAGACAGACAGAGAGAGTGAGAGAGAAAAAGAAAGAGACAGAGACAGAGAGAGAGAGAGAGAGAGAGAGAGAGAGAGAGAGAGAGAGAAAGAGAGAGAGAGAGAAAGATTAATATTGTGCAATTAACACTTGCTTGGTTTGGTACATTGCGACCAAAATGCAAAAGAGTTACTATAAAACTGTAGGCTATTAACTGCTGTGCAATTTGAAAAAGAAGAAAAGAAATAGGACTCTGTTTCACTGTACTTTCTCTAGATTTATTTTTATCTGGTTTAATTCACAACAAAATCCCCTAAATACCACATGGAAGATTATTTTTTAAATCCAGGAAAAAATTTTCATTAAACTAAAATTAAAATTAAAATGTATTTTGTGAAAATCGTTGAGGATTTCTGTTGGTAATAAGAATTCACTTGATTTGCAATATGTAGAGTATTTGTTTTGTCTTCTGAAAAATGAACCCTTTTCAGGCAAATGATGAGAGAATTTTTAAAAATCTTCTGTAAACTATTTACCATTCAAAGTAAATCAAAAAATGTTTGAAAATGGATTAAGGTGCTGCTTCTATCATGGTAAATAGAAAATATAACCATGCATTCTCGAAGAGCAAAAAAGAATGATCAAATTACACAGAAAGTTTTAATCAGAACAAATTAAAACTAACGTGTAAATCTTGTGGCCATAGGGTCTTGAAAAACATGTGAAACATAAAGCATGTCCATGTTCTCCAAGAGGAGGCTTTACTTTTACCATGTTTAGATTTAAACATGTAAGAAGTAACATTGATCATTTAACTAACCTGAACTTTCTGCAGTCTGTCTTCAATCTCAGCCTGCCTTCCCTCAGTGCCTTTGTCCAGAGAGTGTACCCGCTGCTCCAGGTCTCCCATCCAGGCTCTGGTGCTTTCAGCCTGGGCCTCAAACTCCTGCGTCTCCCTGGCCAGGGCGCTCTGGGCCTCTGCCTGGCTGCGCATCTCCTCTGCAGACTCCATAACTCCTCTCCACTGCTCCTCAGCCTCTCTCACTGCCTGCAGGACTCCGCACCTCCTGCTCTCCTCCAGGTCTTTCTGCTGGGAGAGCCTCTGGCCGCTCTGCCTTAAGACTTGCAGTTTGGATTCTCCTTCATACCTGGTACTGAGAAGAGCCTGAACATAAAGCAGCCAGACAGAGAGTCAGTCAAGGTTATATAATTTAATTGAACTGAGCCAAGTTAAATTTAATTGAATATACAGAGCAGGAGGGAGCATTTCTCTTAATAAAAACACAACTGCAAGAAGTGAAACTGTGAGGCTAGAGTCAGACAGGACACTGAAATAAGCATCAGGCAAATATAACTATAACTATGTCTTTCAGAAATAGAGTTAAATGCACCCAGATTTGACAGGACCAGTTGTAATGCATTGAATTGATGTCAGAAGAACAAAACACCAACAATCACCATGAATAATCAACCAACTACTCATTCCGGATATACAATCACCAGTTATTTCAAAATAAATGTACCAAAGTAGAAGTTGCGTAAAAATGAAAAAGACTGATCAATTCTATTTCTATTTAGCGCTGTTTCTTGGGTAACCAGGATGTAAAACACATAAAGACGCTGAGGAAAGGGTGACTGTCCCCAGCAGACCCACATAGGTGGCGCACAATTGGCTTTGCATCGCCCAAGAGATATGTGGGAGGGATTCAGTCGGCGGGGATAGCAGTGTTCATTGCTCGAGCAACCCCTGTTGGCCGTCCGGGTGCCTGTGGCTTGCTCTCTGCACAGGCGTATGATTGGGTCTCCTCCCCCCCAGCTCTCTGTATGCGCGGCTCTTTAAAAAAGACGCTGCAAGTGTGAAAAGAAGCAGCTGGCTGACATGGCGTGTTTTAGAAAAAAACATCAAGTTGTCTTCACTCTCCCGAGCTGGCAGCAGGAGCCGTATATGAGCACGCCTGTACATCGTTCGCAAATTGGAAATTCCAAATTCGGGTGGGATTGGACATGCCAGATATATATTTTTTAAAAGACGCTGAAGAAGACAGAATGGCTCTCTAACCTGAGCTTTCTGCAGTCTGTCTTCAATCTCAGCCTGCCTTCCCTCAGTGCCTTTGTCCAGAGAGTGTACCCGCTGCTCCAGGTCTTCCATCCAGGCTCTGGTGCTTTCTGCCTGGGCCTCAAACTCCTGCGTCTCCCTGGCCAGGGCGCTCTGGGCCTCTGTCTGGCTGCGCAGCTGCTCTGCAGACTGCATGACTCCTCGCCACTGCTCCTCAGCATCTCTCACTGCCTGCAGGACTCCGCACCTCCTGCTCTCCTCCAGCTCTTTCTGCTGGGAGAGCCTCTGGCCGCTCTGCCTTAAGTCTTGCAGTTTGGATTCTCCTTCATACCTGGTACTGAGAAGAGCCTGAACATAAAGCAGCCAGACAGATAAACAAATAGTCAGGCAGTAGAACACATAGAAAAAGACAGGACAGGACAAAGGAGTTCATAATGTGCTTCATTCACACGCCTGCCAATGCAGACAGGATCCCGTCTCCAGTTGAGCACTGGCTTCAGTCCTGATCACATTTCTGCAGGGTAGTTCATACACTGATCATCACAGGCTCCCTGTTCAACACTGGGACGTGAGAGAGAGGTAACATTCAGATGGGCTCTTCACAGACGGCTTGCAGACGGAGAGAGTGGAAAGGAACTTGTGCATTGCCAGCTCCATTTCCTCTGTTTACTGACATGCTTTTCTGAAACCAGTGTCTTCCTTTTGCTGTAGGCGCTAAAAGCGAATGCAAGTAAACACTAAAAAATGTCAACACTAATTTCGCTCTTTGAGTGGCTTTTCCGGAATATGCTAGGGTTCTTGATAAAATTTGAAATGTGAAATTGTATCTCAGCTTAACATGTTCACTAATGTCGAGGGTATCAGGTCATCCAGCTATTGGTAATGGCTCCAGTAAGAACTTTTCAAGCAGCTCATGGATAATAAAGAGTTTTGAGGTTCTCATTGAATGCTTACCCAGTATCACCTTTGAGCAGCCTGGGTAGACATCCAGCATCCAATGAAAATAAAAATAGTCATGAAATTCTGGCTGCAGCCCCTGTTCACTGTACAGTTATATGGACAGCGAGGGACTTCAAACCGCTAATTATGAATTGATATTAATTTAATTTCAGTTTTACTTATTTTATTTTATTCAATCTACCAAACATACTTTTACTGTAGTAGACATTTTTATTTGGTTGCCATTAGGAAGGCAAGAGGAAAATTTCCACCTATGCCTTACTATCACATAAAATTGTATTTCCTTTAGGTGAATTTTCGTCCTCTTGTGAGAAAATACGATATATAATAACTTGCTATAATGAAACATGTCTGTCTTGTTTTAGGACATACTGTATCTGTATCCTCAAATCAATGTATTGAACACATTCAAGTTTTTAATCTTCTTTCTCATTTCTTATTGGTTCCCTTCCATAAGCATCTTCACAAATTCCTTTCACAAGCAGAATAAGTGTGATGTAAATGGGATATACTTACTGAAAACCACAAAACCAAAGGTTTAAGTAAAATAAAAATTTAAGTGAAAAACCCAATCATGTCATTTCCACTGCTTGCTTCTACCTGATTCCTATACCTGCACTTTGTGCAGTCGTTTTTTAATCAGACAGACGGTAGATTTTGTATAAAAGTAGGAAGAGAGGAAATAGCTGTTAAAGAAAAGCGCATCTGCAGAAAGGTATATTACAAGGCTAGAGTCAGGCAGGACACCCAAATGTGCAACAGGCAAATTTAACTCTGACCCTTGACAGAAATAGAAACAAATACACCCCAGCTTTGACTGGAACAGGTGGAAAGCACTACATTGATGCAACCAAAGGTGATGTGAAAAGAAAGTAGAACACAGACAATATGGCAGCCAATTTAAATAAATGCCAGAAGAAAATACCAAATGTCATGACACCAATTTTCCATTGTCTGAAAATGTACCTGAATTTCTTTCACATGAAGAATAAACAAGATGCACGATCCCCAATGACCAAAGTCTGAAAGTACGATCAATTCTGTCTTCCATTCCAAGTACCCATGATGTGAAACACATAAATACGCTGAGGAAGACAGAATGGCTCTCTAACCTGAACTTTCTGCAGTCTGTCTTCAATCTCAGCCTGCCTTCCCTCAGTGCCTTTGTCCAGAGAGTGTACCCGCTGCTCCAGGTCTCCCATCCAGGCTCTGGTGCTTTCTGCCTGGGCCTCAAACTCCTGCGTCTCCCTGGCCAGGGCGCTCTGGGCCTCTGCCTGGCTGCGCATCTCCTCTGCAGACTCCATAACTCCTCTCCACTGGTCCTCAGCCTCTCTCACTGCCTGCAGGACTCCGCACCTCCTGCTCTCCTCCAGCTCTTTCTGCTGGGAGAGCCTCTGGCTGCTCCACCTCAGGTCCTGCAGTTTGGATTCTCCTTTGTACCTGATACTGAGAAGAGCCTGAACATAGAGGCAGCCGGACAGAGAGTCAGTCAAGGTCATACAACTCAATTGAACTGAGTCAAGTTAAATTGAATTGAATATACAGAGCAGGAGGGAGCATTTCTCTTAATAAAAACACATCTGCAAGAAGTTAAACTGTGAGGCTAGAGTCAGACAGGACACTGAAAAAAGCATCAGGCAAATAGAAATCTGACCCTTTTCAGAAATAGATGTTAATACACACAGATTTGACTGGACCAATTGGAGCGCATTGAACTGATGCATCCGAAAAGGTGATGAGAAAGCAGAACAATGCGGTAAAATACCAGTCCATAAATGGACAAAATCATAAATGTCATGATTCATTTTCGTCACAATTATTTCAAAATAATAGTCACAAAATAGACATTGAAAGCAGTAACAGTGAAAAAGACTGATCAATCCTATTTCTATTCAGCTCTGTGTTTTACATAACCAGGGTGTAAAACACATAAAGACGCTGAAGAAGACAGAATGGCTTTCTAACCTGAACTTTCTGCAGTCTGTATTCCATCTCAGCCTGCCTTTCCTCAGTGCCTTTGTCCAGAGAGTGTACCCGCTGCTCCAGGTCTTCCATCCAGGCTCTGGTGCTTTCTGCCTGGGCCTCAAATGCCTGCGTCTCCCTGGCCAGGGCGCTCTGGGCCTCTGCCTGGCTGCTGAGTCGGGCCAGGAGACTGCGATACCGCTGCAGCAGGTCATCACTCTCTCTCACCAGCCTATCACTCCTCAGGCCCTGCTTACGAACCGCAACCACCAGGTTGGTGAGGCCCTCCATATGCTCACTGCAGCACAGGGAAGACCAGCTCTCCATTACTCTCATCATCATCATCATCATCATCATCATCATCATCATCATCACCTTCTGATCACCGTCATCAGCATCATCATTAAAGTAAGTACAAAACATGGTAGATATGTGAAGAGTATACTAAGATATTATGTGATTCCAGCTTTGTATTTATTTTGACACACAAGGCTCCTGTAGTGATGATTACCTGTCTTTGAGAACCTCTTCATGCAATTGGTTAAGCTCCTCCCCTTGTGCCAGCTTGCGCTCTCTGGCTTGCAGCCATGTGTTTATATTGCTGTATTCCTCCTGCAGACTGGAACACACAAACTATGTCCAACTGCAGCCAGAATTGAACACCCCACAGAGAATCCCCTTACTGTAGAAAACTGTCTCAGCCTGACATTTGCTGTAGAGAAGACTCCTATTTAAAAGCACCCGATGGCGAGGTGTGTACCTGTTGAGCGTGCGGAGACAGGCCTCCAGGTGGCTGTGTCGATCCTGGCAGTGCACTCTGAATGTGGTCAGCTCCTTCTCTTGGTCCTGCAGCCACACGCTGAGCGGGTCCAGCTGCTCGGAGGGGAGCTGCTCTCCAGCCTTGGCCACGTTCTCATTCAGCCGACCCAGCCTCCTCTCCCCCTCCTTAAACTCCAAGAAGCCCTGCTGCAGAGAGACGGGAGATATGTCAGCACACCCCTCCCCAGGGCTGCGTCGGGCGGCATGTTCCTGGGGCGAACGGCTCTGGGGCTCACAGTCAGTCTCTGGATAGAAGCTTCCACATCCTCCCTCTGCTCTGGGTTCTCGAAGCACTCGTTCACGGAGAGCTGGAGGTCCTGGAACCACTCCTCAAAGGCCTCGCACTCATCTGAAACAGAAAGAAGACGGAGAGAGAGGTCCTGAAGAGGTCCTGACTTTACTTTACCGTTTAACTATTTGCCCAATACTTCTCACTTGACCCTTTGTTGTAGCGCAACAGATTGCTTATCCAGCCATTATCAGCTAAAAGGACCTCAGTATTAGCCATTAGGTTACAGAGTGGAATACAGTAAGGTTACTACTATGAGAAAGATGGGTATGTTTGGCACTTGGGCTGTGCCCCCTCTCTCTTGCTCACCTTTGATCACCCTGAGGAAGCCTCTCTCCACCTGCTCTTTCTTCTGGCCGAGCAGGCCCTGGGCGTCGTGGACGCTCTCCTTCAGCTGAGCCCCCTCTGCTGTGAGGGTCCGCAGGGCGTGAGGGCTGGCCACGCTGGCCATGAGGCTGACCTCGTTCAGCAGGGAATCGGCCTGCTCAGCCTCCGCCTGCAGCCGCTCTGACAGCTCCTGCAGCGGCAGGACACACAACCTCATACTCTACAATCCACTTAATCGCATAACGGATTATCGCATAATTCAGGTATTTGCATAACATTGCCAAATCCTGACCCATTTCCCATTAATTAAAGTAAAGAGATTGCATGTCTGCATAAACTGTTATTGCATATTTCGGATATTTGCATCGAATTGTGTCCAATTACACTGCATACTGATCTAAAAATATATGTTAATATACGGCAAATGGGACATAAATAAATAAATAAAAACAATTTCCTCTATAAAGACACAAAACCGCCAAAGAATAACGAAGGTAAGCGGTTTCTATTGAGAATCACATCAATAACTGATGCCGGTCGTTGGCACTCTCTGCCTATGGTCTCATTCTTTCACGCACGAGTATATGACATCCCTTATCAGACATGTCGTTCGTATTATAACAGTGCAGTATATGCATTTGTGTGTGTATTGTTTGTTGTTTCCTGGTTTCCTGTGCCCCCCCGCCCCCCCTCCCCCTCCCCACCATCGTACAGTGCTACTCATCTGGGCTCCTCCGCCTAACGGACTCAATTTTATGCGATTTGTCCGCCAAATTGCATAGAATTAGCTGAAAAAAGGTTTATGCAATTAAACGGTACTTCTACTGTACTGTTAAAGTATCAACCCAGTCTGAAAAGTGCTCCCTTACAATACTGGACTTTCCTATTTTCCCATAGGTCGACTGAAAACCATACAAGAAATTGTTATAACCCTGTGATATCCTGGACATTCTTGTGAGATATCCCTTATTGATGCGGAACATATTGCAATATATTCTAAAACAAATCATCATGATCAGAAAACATTGTAATACTTCAGAACATACGCACAAATACAAAGATCATTGCTGCTCTCCGTTTGCGCAACATTTAATAAAAAATTGCCCCGTTGAGAAATACATTTCTCATTCAATTTTCCAAAAAGTCCACATATTTCAAATATATTGCAGTATATTCCACTTAAGTTGGTAGAGACTGCGAGGGTACCTGTATCTGGGTGAGGAGCTGCGGGTTCTCGGATGCACTGAGCGTGCTCATTGCGGACCGGATGGCCAGCAGGGAAGACTGGCATTCGGAGATCCGCTCGGCGATGTGCCGCCTCACCGCCATCAGCTCCTGGAACACGTCGCTGCAGTCGGAAAACAGCTCCTTCACCTGCTCCATCTTCTTCCGCAGCTGGGTCTCCATCACCTGTGGGCATGGTCGAGGTGAGAAAACACAAATTTCTCTCCGCTTTGTAGCCCAGCCCAAGGAAGGGTGCAGCACTATTGCTCACCTGCAGCTCCAGAGGGGATTCTTTGGTTTGGAGGAGCTCCTGGATCTCAGAAGCCTTCTTGTGGAAATGCTGTATGTTCTCCTCCTGAGCCTGGATCTCACCCTGAGAACACAAGTAAGCACTGTGTGCTCGATTTACTATAGTGGTGTGCAAAACCGTTTAGCACATGCAAAACCAATAACATGACCAGTGATTGGTCATGGTATTTATTTTGCACCAATCATTGGTTTTGTTATTAGTTTAGCATGTGCTAAAAGGTTTTGCACATGCTAAAGGTCTTGATAAATCAGGTCCTTAATCCCGACACAGTTCAAGCACGGACGGTAATTAACTAGAAAGCTAGCTCCTCACTCATGACATCAACTAAACACAAAAAAATTTAAGATAGAGTTATCCTTTTGCGTCTTGTGACCTTTGTTTTACGTATGCTTTCTAGATGAGAAAGGTATTATTTAATGCATTCTAGTGGTTAAATTCGTACTTCCTCACTTGTTTAATGGTCACAGGAATTCCTGGCATGGTGGGCTCGTTACCTGCAGCGCTATGACCTCGTCCTCACACTGGAAGGGGTGTCTCTCTGCGAACATGGACATCTTTCTGCCCATCCAGCTGTCCACCTCACCACCCAGCAGCTGCAGTTTGTCCCACAGTTCCAGCCCCACATGCAGGTTGTCCATGTGGGAGTCTGTCTTCTCTGTCACCTGAAACCCAGGGGGGCCATATGACCAATCAGAAGCCTCGCTCCGGCAGCCATGTCATTATACAGCTGGCGTGTTATTACTGAGATCTTTTGTCTGGAACAAGGCAAGTCGGCTTTCTTAGATGCCGGCGTTGCAAATGTGAGACAGATTTAGAAGATATTATCTCTTTAAAGTAATCTTCATGTATTTGAGGCTATAGCAAGTTAGTGCTCCTTGGCACTTTGGCTCCAGAAACTGGGTGAAAATGGGCGGGGGAAATGATAGTGGGGGCAGATTAAAATGTTTTTGTAAAATGAGGATCATTGGCAGTGCCCTAGCATGTGAGCGCTAAAACCACGTGGGTAACACATTAGAGTGCTACATAAGGACACCATTATCAGCTGTCTGCGATCACTCACAGTGACAGGCCCCAGGATAATGCCAAGCAGCTGGGGCGCTACAGTTAGACCGATCGCCATGAGACAAACAAAGAGGCGAGAGGCTCACGTCCAGCCAGCGGTCCACCAGGGCGTCGGCCTCGCTGTCGAATGGGGCGTCTGCGCACTCTGGGATCTTCTTCAGCTGGGACTGCAGCTGTCTGCACACCCCCCGGATCTCCTCAACGCCCTGCCCAAGACTGCCCAAGTCGTCCTTTATCCCATCCACCTGGAGAAAAGGACACGCACATGTACACACGCACGTACACACACACACACACACACACACACACACGCACAAACGCATACACACACACCCGCACACACACACACACACACACAAGCACGCACAAACGCATATGCACAAACGCATACACACACACACACACACGCACGCACAAACGATCACTCAGTTCCTCTGGGTTTTAACAAAACTAACTGCCCAATAGACTCCAGATACTAAACGTGCAGCTGTTATCTCTTGCGTTTACTGGGGCAGTTAATGAAAGGTATTACAATGAGACAATGAATTGAAAAGGTCAAAAATACAATTGCTAAATCAAGCAAGAAATGTAAGTATTATCCTGTAAAAAAAATAAGCCTTATGGATGCTTTTACTCTCATTCTGTCACTCATAATTTTGCAGTAAGGCTTAATTATCTAGAAAATGATCACATTCAAGTGAAAAATCACTTTCACGAAAATGCATTTAGTCTTTGGGAATACAAAAACAACAATAGGAATAGGAAAGCAACAGTGAGGAGTAACTGCTCATGTTGTGCTTAAAAACAACATTGGATAGCGTGCGCCATCTAGTGGTGGATAAAATATTTAACCGTGAGGTATGAACCATGCATTTATCACACATGAATGTGTGGAGTATACCGTGGCAATGAGCCTCTGCAGGTTGTCCTTGCCCATGTAAGAAGCCTGTTCACTGATGGTCTGTTCCGCCCTCTGTAGTGTGTTGCTAAGGCGACTGCGACAGTTCTGGAACTTCTTTAGCAGTTCCATGAGCACATGGCACTGTTCCAGTCTGCAAACCCAAACAGTATCATTCAGCCTGTATGCAGGTGGAGGGCACAGTGAGACATTGAAGTTCCATCTGCCAAAACGTTTCCGTTTTCTCAGCCTTCTATTTTCTCTTATTTTCCATTTCCTTACTTTATTCTTATCCTTCATCTTAGCCCCAACCCCCATCCTTTCTTCCCCTGTTTCCCTTCTCTCTCTCTCTGTCTGTCTGTCTGTCTGTGTGCCTCTCTCTCACCCCTCAGTCACAGCTCTCTGTGTGTGCTTCCACTGTCTCTCCAGCTCCTCCATGTTGCGATCGCCCTCCTGAGCAGCGTTCTGCAGTTTCAGCAGCTCTGTGCGGTGCACAGCCAGCCGGCTCTCCACATCGGTGAGCGCGCGCATCCTGAAAGGGGCAGCAGAGAGTCAGAGTGAACACACAGCCTTCAGACTGCATAGCAAACTGGTCCCAACCTGGCCTTCAGGCACTCAACAAAGCTCCCAAAAGAGTGTATATGCTTTACATAAGGTCAGTTATTTTCAAACAAAAATTTTACTGTCCACAGTTTATGACATGAAAATAACATAAGCTGGTGATATAAAGAGCTTGATGGTTGTTGCTGATGTAAACAAAACTTTAAAATAATCATAAACAATGTAAAGATTAGGCTAGCCCCCTCTTTAAAATTAGATGTTCCTGAATAAATAAAGCAAACCCATACACTAAATAAATAAATCCAACATTTATTCACAACATGTGATTGTGTAAAAAAGTACAAAAAGAAAAAGCTTTAATTTTATGTTGTGAATAAATATTTTTTTCATTGGCATTTGGATTTCCTCCTTATTTTATGTCAGTGTGTGGGTTTCTTTCAATTTTTTGCAACCAATGCACCTGGATTATGTGAAGAGCGAAAACTACTTTAGAGACCTTTGGACTAATAAAGTATAAGCTAAAAATGAAGAGCCTCCTGTGAGTGTGCTGTGTCACGTTTACGCTCACGCACCGTTGCTGCACAGCGGGCATAGTGGGCTCCCTCAGGGCCTGGCGCTCCGCTGCATCCTGCAGCTCCTGCAGAGCTCCCAGCAACGTCCTCCTCCTCAGGCCCAGGGAGCGTGTCTCCTGCTCCCGCTGCGCGCTCTGCTGCTGCCTGGCCAGGCCGCCGTCCGCCTCGTCCAGCCTCTCCTCCAGCGCCGACACCATGTCCAGGCAAGAGGCCGGGGCGCCGTCCTGCGTCACGCACAGCCTCGCCCCCTCCAGCAGCCGGTCCAGCTGCGGGGCCTTGTCGCCCATGCTGCTCACGCTCTGGCGCATGTGCGCCAGCCTGGAGCGGCAGTCGCGCAGCACCTCGGCGTCCTCGCAGGGGGCCGCCCGCGTGCCGCCCACGTCCTGCTCCACGGTGCGCAGCGACATGAGGAAGCGGTCCAGGGCCCGCGTGGCCGCCTCGCTCTTCTTCACCTGCTGCCGCAGCTGGTCAAGGTTCCGCTTGCAAAGCAGCGCCATGCCGCTGAGTGGCAGCCTGTCCTCTGGGTCCAGCTCGCCCAGCGCCAAGCTGTCCTCGTGGTCCAGTCCAGACAGCTGGTCCATCTGGTGCTGGATGTCCTCCTCCAGGTCCTGGTCAGAGTGGAGAAATCTGGGTTATGGGCAAAATCCCGAAATACTGTAAATCTTACATTCTTACAGTCTTATAGGCATTTAGCAGACGCTCTTATCCAGAGCGACTTACACAACTTATACATCTTATTACATTTATCCATTCATACAGCTGGATATATACTGAAGCAAGCAAAGTTTAAGTACTTGCTCAAGGGTACAACGGCAGTGTCCTACCCTGGATCGGAACCTACAACCTTTTCGGTTACAAGTCAGTCCCCCAGTTCCTTCGCTACACGCTACATCTGCCCTGTAACACACATACACATGGATATGGAATCATTTTCATATTTCCCATTTGGTTTAAAACCATAAAAAAATAAAGTATAAAAGTATCTATATCATGTTTTCCCCTGGGTATTTCTTCAATTAACAAAACATAACAAAAATAATTATTAAAAAATATTTTCCTTGTTTCTACTTAAAGAACCTTTATATCTTGTAGACAACGGGTGTCAGTCAGGGAGAAAGCAGTGATGTCCTTGGGTTTCTTGATGTAGTTGTCCAGACGCTCAGCGATCTGGCAGATCTGTTTCTCCATTGGATCAATCAGCCCAAATGCTGTTTGGAGGGATTTCACCCTGAGACACAATAAAGACATGTCACTTAGTAGATTGTGTTTGCAGCACACAATTGTGTTAAAGGCCACAGGACATGTCTTGTGTGTCAGAAGTGTAGGCAGAATGTGTCTATGACTCTCTGTGAAATCATAACATAGAAAATAGTAAACACAGTAAACAGTTTAAGTCAGTCAGTTAAAAAACTAGTAAAACAATTTAGATTTTAAAAAGGTATTTGATTTGTTAGCCATATTACTGATTGATTGATTATGTAAATCTATAAAACAGTGTGTAAAAATACTCATTACCCCCAGAAATATATAACAATATTGCATACAATATTACACTTAATATTAGAATTAAATTAGATCAATAATTTTATTTTTAGTATGCCATAATTCAAGTACCCAGTATCATACTATATTCCTATATCTTCAAGATATGCAATGTTGTGTTGCTTTATGACTCTTTTACTTTATAAGCACACAATATAAAGTGATTTATGTAGCACCGTATTGTACCTCCCCTGCAGGCAGATCTGCTGTC
>CM040406.1:38505189-38582689 GCA_022702515.1 Ilyophis sp. 1 JC-2022
GTGACTGATGTTAACGTGCCTGAGCTTGTGCCCCTTGCTGTCGGCTCCCATTGTCTTCCGTTGTCAACAGCTTGCAGCAGTCCAACGGGGACGGCTGCGTTTCCGCAGTACGCTTTGAGACACAGGTAGCAGAGCAGGGAAATTCACAATACCGCTCTATTTGAGACAGTTTTTCTTGACTGTTTGAGGAGACAGTTATGTAATCAACATTACATAGCCCAGGTTCTTTCCTGTCTGGCTCAGAGAGGTTATACAGGCTAAATGATGGAATTGGAGTCTTGCTTTGTAGAGATGAGGAAATCACATACACTGTACAGTGTTCAGGGGGCTAATTCCTATTCAAACCCTTTGTGGGGTTTTCACCATTCACTAATCATACCCAGGGAAGCACTCAAGATGAACTATAAATCCTCCTATTGCATACCATAGATTTTTTTTTACTCTGATTATTTCTGCTTCAGAGTGTATTTTTAAGGCATGCGTGTTTAGTGAAATAGTTTTTGCAGCTTTTTAAACAATTGACGTGGTAGAACAATCGGTTGGGTGGCTGGTCTCTTCATTTTTATCATCATGTCCAGACATTTGCTGAAATGCTTTTATTCAGGACTCCAGTCCTTACTGCGTGACAGGATTTACTTCTGTCTGGATACAGCAGTCAAACGAATTCAAAAGTTTTTCAGAAAATTTGAAAGAGGAGCTTCAGAATAGAATTAATCTCAGAGCTTTAATATAAAAAATGTGTTTCAGCGTACTTGTTTTACTTTACACACAACCGCAGACGCACACACTTGTACAGTACATACAGTTTCTAGCACTGTAGAAATACAAATGTTAATCACGCACACCATGTTGCTGTTTTATTGCTTTCCTCCTAGATTTCTGCTTGTTTTGTTGAAATTTATTTTCTATTTACAATGGACCCATTCCACTTAAATCTAAATGTTGGTAAATATTCATACATTGAAGCAGTTTTTTTGATTCTCATTTGTCATTGTTATCTAACAAGTGTATCATTACATATTTTGAGTGTAACTGGGAAAGAGAGCAGATATTAAATATGCATACATCTGCAAAATGTGCTGTAGTGTGCATCTCTAACTCGACTCAGCATGTAAAAATTTTATATCCTTAAACTTTATCCCTCTAACATAGTTATTTTTATAGGACACATAGTATTACCTGGATGAAAAGTATTGGCAAAAAGCTACAGTATAAAAGCATGGAAAAGAACAGCTTCAATGTGACATTATCAGTGGTTTCCTGTGGATATCTACTCATTATTGTCTTGTGGTGGACAAGAGCAGAGTCCAGCTAATGGATGTCTTGCTAATGATTTGACAAGAGCAGAGTCCAGCTAATGGATGTCTTGCTAATGATTTGACAAGAGCAGAGTCCAGCCAATGGATGTCTTGCTCATGATTTGACAAAAGCAGAGTCCAGCCAATGGATGTCTTGCTAATGATTTGACAAGAGCAGAGTCCAGCCAATGGATGTATTGCTAATGATTTGACAAGAGCAGAGTCCAGCCAATGGATGTCTTGCTCATAATTTGACATTCAGAACAAAGAGAAGGACTGAAGTTTTTAGGAGGTAGATTAAGTGAATTTTGATTTGCCGTACCTGATCACCATATTTATTTTGTCCTGCATATGTCGAATCTGCTTACATTTGTCAAGTCACGGTGAAAATATGAACACGTTTGAAAATGGAATTCTGTGTTAAATATGTTACCGGTGTAAGTATGTGAAGATGTGATATTTATGATATACTCATTAAGTATGCTTCTTCTGGTGGAACGTGGGTTTAAAGCAGTTCTCAAACCCTCCAAGCAACAACATAGCAAGATGTACTTTAAAAAATATATATTTTAATATGTGATTTAAATATTTTAAAAAATATATATTTGTGATTTAAAATGTGGTGTAAACTTATTTGTATTCCTTTGGTTATTTTGTTAGCAAGTAAAAACATAATTGCAGTTAAATGTGTTGAATTTATTATTCAAATTTATGCAAATGGCTGGAGCAATTTTTCCAAAACCTCGCAGTTTTCACCCTGTGGCAGATCTTCAATTATAAAGAAGTTTAACTATAAACACTGAAGGCATGCCATTTATGTGTGATAATCACAGTTCAAATTATATGATTACTTGTGACTGTATGTTATAAATAACAACTTAATAGGAGGGATTTGCATGTGTTTTGTAGGGTGTGGGATTCACAAATGCAGTATTCTGTATGAAAATCATAGATATGATTTTGTATACCCTTAGACTCATATTGGTTGTCTCTTTAATTTGACACGTTTGGAAGACCATTTCTATTGAGCAAGATGACGAAACGCAGGTCTTAATTATATTTCAATGATTTGAGGAAATATGTGTTTACAGATGTGTCTATATGTAGAGTAAATGTAGAGCATACAGTACAGTATGTTTTGTGAGCAAGTTCTAGAAAATATTTAGCTTAAAATTTTAAATGACAGTTGTCCACAGATGTATAGCTAAAATATCAGCTTTTAAAACATCAGCATTTTCTCACTGTTGCCAAATTTCCGTCAATTATGAAAATTTTAGAAAAAACAGCAAAGCTTTGAAAAGCAGCGGAGCTTTGACGGGACCTCAATAAAAGCAATAAAAGCAGACCTCTAAGGAAATTCACACTTTGCAGCACCGTTTCAGAAGAAAGGGAACTGAAAATGCATTAAGCCCAGAGTCAAGTAGTTTCACCCTCTACCAGAGCAGTCTGGTTTATTCAATGCTGCTGATTTTTCCTCCACTGAAGATTAAGTTACAGATATTTCACAATACAGCAACTGCATGATAATTTTCTTTGTTGGGTCAGTGGTTTGACTGTTGGAGAAGGGGACTGTATGACTGTATAATCTTTCAAAAGGACTATTTAAGGTCAGTAGCAAGTGATGTGGACCATGAAGCCACAATGTTTAAAAAAAAAAAACAAGCGTAGAGGACTTTAAGGTGATACTGTAACAAGTAACTTGCGTTATTTGTAGAAGGCCAAGTGTGTCTTTTCTAATGTCTGACTCTAGTAGCAGACCTGAATCCTGCATTGTCAATCTAATGTCTCTCTGATTGCCGTTTCTCTATTTCATTGTGGGGACCAGATTTAATGCCCAGATGGCCGTATGACATCTAACCACAGTCACTCTAATCACTCCAAAACGCCATTGCCATCTACTCAGATACGCCGTTTCTTTTTCCGCTGAGTGATAGCATTGATTAAACTGCCTTGGCATCAGGGCCACTGTCTTGTAAGAAGACAAAATCCTCCTCAGACAATAGAGGAGGGGGTGACAGAGAGAGGGATATAAGGGGGGGGGGGGATTTAAGAGGTGGGGTGAGACAGGCCAAAGAAAGGGACCGAAAGGAAAGGTCAGGGCTGGTAAGTGAAGGTAGAAGACTGTGAGGATAGCGCGTCAGTGCGCCTCTGCCCTCTCGCCATGCGCTTAATTGTTTCGAGGGCCCTGCTGTGGATCACAGTGTCTCTATCGCGGGAGTGATGGGGAAGTGCGGAGGAGCCCATGGGAAATCAATACAGTCAAATTCTCCACGTCTTGAAAAGCTTTCAGCATTGCGCCCTCAAGCTGTGCGTTCTCACTGAGAAGGGTTTATGTGAAAGGCCAAGTTATGGCTGGACTAAGGCAGCCCGTTTCTTTTGCCAACTGAAACGGAACTAAAGCTACACCCTGAACTGCCATTTGGAAACCTGCATCTTTGTTTGCAATTTTTTTTAAAAAGCCAAGCGTCCACTGTCCACTGTCCATACATAACAGCTAAACGACGGCGTGCCATTTGGTAAACATAAGTACACATTATTCAGTAGATGAAACAAACTAATGGGAGAGCTACCAGCTTCTGAAAAGTAAGGGATATTTGGTTGGCTAGGTGATCACCTAGCAACAGCACAGGTGTGCTGTGAGAATTCCTCTAATGTTAAACTAATGAAAAAAGACAATGTCTCTGGGAAATCTTTGGAGAGCTTTAAACTAGCACAAGAAGAAGAAATCCATGGGTTGAAGGGGCTCACTTACTGGAGGGTGGGAAGAAACTGAGGAACAGGTAGGTTCAGGGAGATTCGTTTTTTATTTTCATTTAACCTTTATTTATACAGAGTAGTGTAGTGGGCAGCAGTGTAGTATAATGGTTAAGGAATTGGACTTGTTACTGAAAAGCTGCAGGTTCGATTCTGAACTAGGACACTCCCCTTGAGCAAGGCGCTTAAACAGTATACAGTATCATATAAATGGACACTATGTAAAAGTTTTAAAAGTTGTGTAAGTCGCACTGTGTCTGCTAATGCAAAGTAATGCTCGCGTGCTCTTTTACAGCAATGTCCTATTAATGCCCCCCTATTTAACCTAACCTTCATGTACAGTGCCCTCCACTACTATTGGCACCCCTGGTAAAGATGAGTAAAAAGGGTTATAAAACATTTACCGTTTGGTGAATTAGCTTAATCTCACACTGAAAAAATGAGAAAAATCTAACCTTTAATTGAGAAAAAAAAAACCTCATCAAGAAATAATTAGTTTTAACAAAACCATGTGTGCCATAATATATAGAATATAGTAATTTTTTTTATTTTATATTTGGTCGCATATCCTTTGCATGATATCTTATTTTCTGGTACTCTTACCAGCGATACAATAACGTCTCTGCATTTGATTGGATCTCTATGGGAATTGGGGGGTGGGACTAGATTTAGCTGTTAATTACTCTGGAACAGTATGGAACACATGTTTGGCTAAATGGCTCTAAATCATCAAGGGTCTGACGTATCAAACAAGCCTTAAACCATCACTCTGCTGCCAGAAATACAGTAGATATGGATGGATAACTTGAAGGGTTTCTTCTGCTGACTTATTTTTCCATTGAGTTCAATAGGAAAATTTGTCAGGAGAAACAACTCTTAACGTGATCCATCCATATCTACTGCACATCTGGCAGCAGAGTGATGGTTTGAGGCTCGTTTGATACCTCAGACCTTTGATGACTTACAATCATTTTACCAACAATGTATTCCATACTGTTCCAGCATAATTTACAGCTAAATCTAGTCCCACCCCCCAATTTCCATAGAGATCCATTCAAATGCAGAGACGTTATAATAGTGCTTGTAAGAGTACCAGAAAATAAGATATCAAGAGTCTTTCGATGTTGTTGGGTCAGAGTCATGGCATGCAAAAGATATGCGACCAAATATTAAAAATGATTACTTTATTCTAAATATAAATGCAGGGGTGCCAATAATTGTGGCTGTTATGTTCCAAAATCCACCTGTGTTTCATTAACCAGGTGTACAGTACTGGACGTAACACTAAGCCACGTTAAATGATAACCACAACCCAAAAGGAAGACCAGTGAAGCTTGCGGTTGTATAGAAAATGGTAAACAGATGTTTATTAACATAGACATAAGTAAGCTGTTCTCTAATTAAAACATGAAAGTCTTTACGAGACAAAAACAGGCTGCAAGGTCTCACCAGGCAGCCAGCATGCAGGTCCAGACCCACGTCGATGGTAGAGGTCTTCTCTTCCCAGTTCAGTCACAAGTCTGTTCCCGATGTTCAAAACAGGAACCAGTCCATGACTGTCTCTGGGCTACAACCTGCTCGATGTTCCCAAAATAGTTTTAGCTAATAACAATGGCAAGACTGTAGTCAGCGTGTTGCGGAAAAACTACGTTGCTATTAGGGTGGTGGTAGTTGGAACTCTCCTGATGCAGATGAATACAGGGTATTTATCCTCCTGCATCTTTCAACCCCGCTGCACTGCGCCGGTCCTCGGCGTCCCAAGCTATGGCATCTTCTCAAACATTGCGACGTCCACGTCTCCATGTAGGCTGAAGATGGTTGCCAGGCAACAGCGTGCGTCTTCTCTCAGCGCAGCTCTCAGGATCTCCACGCAGGGCCATGACGTCAGCATCTCCATCTGTAGGGGAGACACAGACAAACCCAGCAGCCCAAAGCCAAGCAAACACAAAGCAGGGGAGACAGAGAAACAGAGGAATGTTTTTTTTATTTTTTTATTATTTCTTGATGAGGGATTTTTTTTCTCATAATAAATTTACTTAAATTAAAGGTTGGATTTTTCTCATTTTTTCAGTGTGAGATTAAGCTAATTCACCAAACGGTAAATGTTTTATAACCCTTTTTACTCATCTTTACCAGGGGTGCCAATAATAGTGGAGGGCGCTGTATTTGCATTGTGGGAGAAAAACCACACATACCCCGGGAGAACATGCAAACATTACGCAGAAAGGCCCCACCCGGGATTTGAACCCGGGACCGTCTTGCTGTGAGGCGACAGTGCTTTCCACCGTGCGGCCGAGATACTGACCGGGGAACGCGGGTAGACCATCTTGACAGCCAGAGAACTGCCAGTGTGGAGCAGAGCCATGGCTGGAGGAATGTCTCCCATCCCCGAAGGGAAGCTCTGACACTGCTGAGAACGCTGCTTAAGAGCAGAGATAAGGGTAGGAAAGGGAGGTGTGGGAACAGTGAACTGTGGGAGAGAGACGCCTGGCCTGGAGGAGGTGATATCAACTGCACTGCGATCGCGCATCTGTGTGCTCAAAGGGTTTGAGGCAATGTTGCACAGTCTGACCAAGGTTCCTTAATTGTTTTGATTGCTCCCCTTGTTGCTGTACTCATTTCTCCACTTGATGGGTGTGTCAAATGACAGTTATGAGAAGGTTGTGAATCCCCTTCGAATCCCCTGGGTGTTATAACCATAGCTGCTTCCATGTTACACATGCCCCCGAACAAGCCACGCTCTGCACACGTGCATCTGGTTGCATGCTCAGCCACCGTGATTGCGTGCCCATGTAAGTAACGTAAGGTTCTTCTGAATATTTCATGTTCATCCAGCGCCCCTGAGGGCCGCTGCGAAAGAGACACACATCCAGTCACGTGGACTTTACCTGCTGTTAGAAAGCCTTTCAGAACTGCACTTCAGAGCACTGCTCGTGCCCGCCGGGCATAACCAGCCGATGTTAAATCCACCGTGACCTTTTTGTGTCGCGCTATGTTTCCGGGAACGTGGAGACAGGCTGACGAAGCTCTTGGGAGTCTTTTGTCCAGCATGACTGGAGATCCCATTCAGGCTCCAGCTGGGGGGCGGGGGGAGCCGGCCATTACATGATGGGACTACAGTATGTGTTGTGTCTTAATGGTGGGGCAAGCAAAGCCATAGAATAGAATAACATTTATTTTCCCATGAGGGAACTTCAGTTGTAGTTTCCAGCAGTAAAAAAAAAACCATAGACAGTGGGGCAGACCCACAACACACAAACAAACATGTTAAATAAAGACATTCAATTGAATCATGATATTATAGAATAAGCATGGTCATGATATCGTGTATGTATATACAGTATGTGAAAGGAGAAGAGCCTTGTCCGCTCTTTGGGAGTCTCCCAGACAGGTCAGTTGGCTGAGCTCAGGTCTGCGGGCCAGTTTATCAGCATCAATGCATCACTTCTCAGAAGCAGCAGCTTTACTATTTTTAATGACTTGGAGCTTCGGTGTTGCATAAGCGTCCTTTTGCATACGGCTCCTTCTGAATTATAGATGATACTGCAAGGAAAGCATCAATCCATTCCTCTTATATGAGATTCTATTTATTACTTATATACTGTATCTGGATCTGGGAACTGGCTACTTTAAAATATAAATGTTTTTTTTTTAACGTGGTAAAATACAGGGGTAATATTAGTTCTGCAGCCTCGTAAGTGAAATCATTGGGGAGGCCCACATGACCACACCCTTGATTGAAGTAAAGCGATTGTGGTCATGGATCAACAGTATCACATTACATTCAATGTTACATGACATACATTAGAACTAATAGAATAAGACAGTACCTACTCTGCAAATAACACAAGGAACTCAATTTCCACCTGGAACTTCTCCAGCTGCAAGGGTTTTTTTACTTCTGCAGTGTAGGTGTGGCAAAAAATAGTGCCAGACTGTCGACATGCAGTCTCCGTTACTTTACTGTATACTTGAAACTTTATTCTAATTTCCATAGCTGCATTATCAGACATCCAAACCAGTGTAATCTGTCAAATCAGCATCTCTTTTAAAGACTGCCAGTCAAATTTCAACATTTACAGTAAGAAATAGCACACACGTTTGCAGCGCTGACTTAGACGGAACCAATGAAACGAAACAGCTTATGCTAACAGCAAATGGAAATATGAACTGACCGATAACGGTCAATAATGAGAGCACATGTGTGGTAGGTGACCCTACCCTTGGATAATTTTATCTCCATGGGACATTATGTTCTCCTGGGCTGCCAGTTTCCGTGGATACAGTCACAGGCCACTGAATGAAATGAAGACTTCTCCAGTTTGTTGACTGTGCATGACAACACTCAGAGGCCACCGGCAGTTAGCAGTTAGTCACGGCTTAGAAACCGAGCCCGTGTGTCTGAGCTGTGCCCATTGTCTCTTTAAAGGACCCGCTTTTGGACACCTCGTCAGTCGGGCGTCCGCGAGAGACGGCTAATCCGCAGAAAAATGCCACCCGGGCAGAGGACTCTGTACTCCCGGTAACCGAATCATTCCATTTCTTTTCCTTTATTGCCTGGGTTCTGAGAGGCTCCCTCATCTCTCTCTCTCTCTCTCTCTCTCTCTGTCTCTCTCACTCTCTCTCTTTTTCTCTCTGCCACCCTTCATCCCCAGAACTCGGTATGAGCCCTGACAGTTTGCAATCGTTGTAGCTACTGCGGCAAGGAGCTGCAGTAGTGTCCCCCATCTACTCGGGCTTCTTGCCTCCCACTGAATGCTGTGAAATAAGCAGACGGCCGCTTGGCATTTAAACGTGTTAATGCTTGACAGGATCTCAGGAAAATGTTGACTGTCTTGTGAACTTAAAATTATTTTTTAAAAAAGAAGTTTTTAAAATAATTTGTATTGGTCCGTTTTCCTCAGATCAGTGATGCTTTATAAGTGTTCGTACCTCACCCTCTGCTTTCCTCCCATCTCCCCACCCCTCCTTCCATCCATCCATCCATCCATCCATCCATCCATCCATCCATCTCTGTTATTTCACAAGTCTGTACTGCTGCACTGTGCTGTGCCTTCTGCATGGTTTCGTTTTCTTGCTAGAGTTGCTCTCTTTGTCTGCTTTGTTGTTCATGATTTCTTATTGTCTCCGAACCCCCCTCTGTGCATTTCTATGTTTGTTTACTGAATGGAAGTGTCTTACATGATCGCCATGTGATACGGGCCCCAGGGAGGCCTGTAGCTCAGAGAGACTTGTGAGGCAGCCAGTCAAATCAGAGAGCTGTGGCTCCTCAGCCAATCAATTCCTTGGAGCATTCCCTTAATGAAATCATAATCCACGTCTAAAATACTGTGTACACACAGTATTTATTTGCTTTTATTTTGTATTGCTGCATATATTATGCGCTCAGTAACCATTGTAGAGACAGGTTTATAGACACTATTTCATCCTTGGAATCGTGTTTTATGAGCCTCTCTACCTTGTCACAAATGCACCCTAGGGTTTCCCCTCCCTCTGTTTTAGTATTAATTTCACATTAGCAGAGTCCTTTTGTGTGTGTTGTGCTTAGCTCCCCAATGGAGAAATCTTCCCATTCATGAATACAAATTTGAAAGCGGTCATTTAAAGCGTTTTAAAAATGTTCCTTTCCATTGGTTACACAAAGGCAGAGAGAACTCTGAGCTTTATGATGTTAATGGACTGGGGTGGTGCAGCCTGCAGAAGCAATGTCACACTGGGGAGGATTTGGTGTACAAGGGTGTGAAGTGCTTCTGAACCATGTACATTTATGCATGTGCGCAGTGAATGCCCTTAACCGGTGTTCTTACACAGTATAACATGGGTCTCCAGTTATTTGCATGATTCAAAGAATGGCATGAAGAGGCAGACCGGTCAATAGATGTCAATACACAAGTGCTCCAGAAGTGTATTCATATTGAGCTAACTTGGACGGGAAGCCATGTCGCTGAGAAAATGCACTATTGCCATTGTCGCGCTGTCATTCAGACGTTCAGGGAAGACACTATTTCTGCGTATCTGAAAACACACAGAGTGCCACACTTTCTCCAATACTTTGCCTTTGCTAAGTGAATGAAAGTAATTCACTGTGGACAGTTTCCTCTTGAAGGGTGAGTGTTTATAGTTGGAGCTGAAATAAATATGCTGCATAACTGGACTCATTGTTACCTGAATTACCTCACAAGTTTTTGCTCATGGCCCTAGTAGGTTAACTATGCAATGAGCCTACGTTTGTCAGAGAAAGCATGCTTTTTTTAACGAACAGAGCCGATGACCAACAACAACCTGTCTTGTTACAAAGATAAAATGTGTGCTTTGTGAATAAAAGTTAGCCGTAGTGTGCCCGTACAGAGGTAACCGACATTCCTGCTCCTCTTGAAATTATTTTCTATCAAAAACAACAAAAACTGAAACTTGGGCAATTACAGTCATGCCACAATTTAATTGAAAACATTCCTCACAAAGCACCTCAATCCCACTTTCTCACAATGATCGGACAGTGAGTTCAATTTAATCGGCTTTACTGAAGATTTTTAACACTTCTTCCCACAAATCTACAGCACAAGACTTTTAAAAGATGCCATGTGCCGCCAAACATGCTGCTGTTGCATTTTTCATATATACGGAGGCAGTTTTATGAACTGAAAGTAATGAAAGTTAAGAAGAAATTGAGCTTCATATTTTCTGATGTTTGTGAAGTTGGAAAGCTGTCATCACAAATAGTCAGGTATTAAAACTTTTGCTGACTGCTAGCTATGTGTGTGTAAAACAAGCATTTTGACTTTGAAGAACACTTATCTGAAAACCTGAAAAACTTATCTGTCTCTGCAGTTGTCTTATTTTTTGAAAATATATTAAAATATATTGATCTATGCATTTCAATTAAGATGAGGCTAAAGATTACAATGTTTTGGCATTCTGCCTTCACTACGGACGTGGTGTTGTATGGCATTCTTCTATGCCCTGAGATGTCGTCACAGGTGCACAGACTAAATAGAGAATGATTTCCAGTCTACCCAGCCTCTGTTTTCTGGTATGTTATAAACTGATACATAATGCATGGTATCAGATACCATGAGTTAAGTATGTCATCATGAGAACATAAGAATATGTGATAAAAATAACAGGCCGTATAACCAATCTAGGCTTGAAATTTACCGACCAACGAGAACAAATGGATTGCAGTCTTTTTACAGCCCATTGGGTTAAACACAGCTCAAGATAATTCAGTAAATTTCAGCGTTTACTGTATCTTTTCTGAAGCCGATATGTTTGCTGAGATACTTAGAGCAGTTGTACACGGTGCTTGTCAAGTGTGAAATGCACTGGAAGGGTGAAAGGCCTGAGCTTCGCATCTGCACGTCTCATTTAATTGTTCTGCTTTTACATTAAATTTTTCCTAATGAAATTATGAATTTTAGCGTGAAGGTACTGAAATGGTGTGTGAAATATGGAAATATAAGCAATATAAAAGTGTATAAAAGTCTCAACAATTGAAATGCTACATATCTGTTAAAATAATCCTTTTTAACTAATATTACACCAGATCTACCGCACACTTCTGCATTCCCCCTCCGCCCCCTCTCCCCAGTACTCTACCCTGCTGTCCATTGCCTGTTTCACACAGCTGCCCACTACTCCACACAGATACCTCGGGTGTGCTGGTATGGCAGTACGTGTAGGCGTGTGCTTCCATCAGCAAAATAAAGGAATGGCAACGTTGTGTCTCCTGCAGAGCAGTGTCTGCGTGTTCTTGTGACTGTGAGGAGCGTGCTGAGAGCGATCAAACGCTACGCCATCAGGCACAATGAAGAGCGCACGACAGTACAAAGGGTCATCGGTCCAATCTCCTCCACTCTAAAATACATGTCTGAGACCTCCAGATTCAGAGAGCCCTGTCCGGAAACGTGAGGTTGAAGGGCTGGCATTTCGGAGTGCGGTTGTGATTCAGTCACTGTGTCTTTTTTAGTAGAACCTTAATCTTAAGGCGTGAGAGCCGAGATAAACGAGTCATAGGTAGGGGAAAAAGTTCTGACTGCAATTATTCATGTAGTCTGTAAGATCTTTCCCGATAACCTAACTCTGCTGTTGCATCAGAAGCTTCAGATGTTCTGTGGCTATCATTCCTGCCCTACTACGAACGTATAATAAGGCCATTGAATCATCTGGCTGCCTAGTGCCTCCAGAATTTATGAAATGGGAGGCTTTGGCACAAATACAGACCAGTTGATTTGACTCTAGATTTTATATTGAATTTCTTGAGAAATAATTTCAGATAAAAACTCTTTAAAGACTCGTTTAAAGCAGGAACAGGAGTTCGCTTGTAGTAATAGGCATATCATTTACCAGGGAAATCAAGGGTACTCTTCTGAGAGAAAAACTCAGTTAAATTCAATGATGTATTCTTTATTCCATATTCAAATGGATAAGACAACATGGTTGGTGCTCAAGAAGAAACTTGAAAGCGGTGATTATGACTCATAGCTTAATCCCAGTGTAAAACGATTGTGATTGCGTGCGCATGCTTGTTTGCTTTTGAGTGGGCATGGGTATGTGTGGGTCACCGGTAGCTCTGGGGACGGTCAGTGCTGATCATGGTTCTTCCCCCACACAGGGGATCAGCAGTCTGTTCAGCTCCCTCAAAGTGGTGAGGCTGCTGCGTCTGGGCCGGGTCGCCCGGAAACTGGACCACTACCTGGAGTACGGGGCGGCGGTGCTGGTGCTGCTGGTGTGCGTCTTCGGGCTCGTGGCCCACTGGCTCGCCTGCATCTGGTACAGCATCGGCGACTACGAGGTGATCGACAAGGTCACCAACACCGTTAAGACGGACAGTTGGCTCTTCCAGTTGGCCACCAGCATCGGCTCGCCCTACTACTACAACAACAGCCAATGGGAGGGCGGCCCCAGCAAAGACTCGCTCTACATCACCTCTCTCTACTTCACCATGACTAGCCTTACGACCATCGGCTTCGGGAACATCGCACCCACCACGGACGGGGAGAAGATCTTCTCTGTGGCCATGATGATGGTGGGCTGTGAGTACCGTCATTTCACTCCGTAACTCCGGTGCGCTGATTCACTGTAAAGTGGCAGGCCTTTTACACTATGTGTAGTGGTGCAGTGTAAAATAACCCGGTCTATAACATGGTAGAGGGACTATACCCCCAGGGCTGAGGTTTCGAAATACACATGTACCGTTGAGAGATCTGTGGATTGGTGTATATTGAACATGTACATATTGATAACCGCTTATTCAATAAACAAAATTTCCTTTAAAATGCTGAATGGATACAAGAGAAATCAATTCCTCTTGTGGGGAAGACATCCACCTGGAGGAGTGCTTTGCTTTGTGCTTTGCTTTGTCAAGGAAATTTGAATCACATGTTTTAAACAAGCCCCACATCTTGTGCTTATGTAACAATTTGGGATTTTATAATGCAGAAATTAACATTCTAAAGTAGCATAAGTCTCTGCTGATGGAAGCTTCTTTCTTCACAATCTTGTCATGTGAAGACTTTACGTGGTTTAGAAATGTAAAGATACAGTTGTCAGGTGATACAGCTACTGTGAAGGCAGTAACACTCAGTGCAGTAATGCACTCAAAGATATGTTGTTTCATAGGTGCATGTGTGTCAGTAAAACCATGTACGTTGTTGTGATGCAGTGCCTTAACAACATCACAGCAACTGGAGGCTACAACACCATTGTCTGAGATTCAGCAGCATGCACAGTTCTTACTCTCACCCTATAGAAAATTGAGCAATGCAACTACAGAGCACAATGTTTCAAAATGGCTGCAGTTATTGAACGGAACCCTTGCTTGCATAAACGCTGCCAGGTTTGGCTTTTTCAGTCAGATTGGCGTAATTGTCTCATTTTTCACAGAATTGGTGGATTGAAAAACCCAGCTGTCGTTTTGGCTTTTCCCCCAAAGTCAAGTCACTTCAATTTAACAAAAACACAACATTTTTGAGTTAAAATAACATATGACTTGTCCCCGAGCAGAAAGCGGCCAACTGGAACTGTGATATTTAATTTTATTTATTTTTTCTAACTACTATCCCTGTCCCCGTCCTCCCCTTGAACCCAATGGCAAATCATAGATTTAAAAAGAGTATATTTACTGATGCTAATCTGTCTTATTCTAAACCATAAATCATGTACTTTTTATCTAGAGAAAATATGTAAGCTGCTGTTTCTTTTTTTTGTACTTTATTTATAGTTCTCATCATTATATCTGTCAGTGGGCAAATGATACTGGTTTTATAAGCATGAATTAATTTTTTTTCCTTCATGAATTTGCTGCCTCGTGGGATAATTCTACAGTCCTTACTCTAGCAATTATAGTGCATGTATGCAAGTGGTCCAATGTTCAGAATAATTTTTTTCACACTTGAGATTTGAAATTTTATCATGTTCATTATTATTTAACAGAATATATTAGAACTTTCTGTGTAGTCATATTTTCTTGCTGCATTCGCTCTATTTACATTTAAGTACATTTTAATTCACAGTGAGATTTCATTACTAGTGTATGCCCGGGAAGGTGTTTAGCTAATCCCTCAGTATGATGAGTTATTGTTAAATTAGAAAATAATGTTTGTTATCGAACTTTACCTGCAGCAGAGTATTTATATTTTATTGAAAAAATATAATTATTGATCATGTCTTTAGTTTTAATATGTTAAAAATTAAATATGATGTACTATAACTAGCCACATATGCTAACTATCTATGTCCGTCTACATGTATGTGAAAATATATGAATGTTCTTAATGCTTGCTAGTTTCTGAGTCTGCTTAAAATAGGCAGATTACACACCTAGCTGCATAGTATAATTTTACACACCTAGCTAGCTACATAGGATTATAGCAACCCCCCCCCCCCCAAAATAAATTGATGGCCCTAAGGTGATGAGCTAACAGTGTCCTCCAAGCAATCAATGGGATAAAGAGCGGTCAAGCCGATGCCAGTTCACAGCAGGGTGAAAAACCGACCAATTAAAAGGTCCCCTGGTGCTTCCGGTGAGGATCGGTTCCAAGTCATAAACTTTTGATTGCAAAGTGGATCAATATGGAGGTAATTAAGGACCAGTCTCCTCCCTTTCTGTCGACACATGATGAGAGATGTCCTTCGGCAGGGCTTTTGTAATGATGGCTGTTGGTGTGTCATAGATTATCGTTTGCTTGGCCTGAGCAGACTCAGGGAGTGAAGAGGTGATTGATTATCTCAGGGGTTCAGTGTTGCAGGGAAAAGGATTGAACGTGTTTTTTATCTATCTATTGGAGATAAGCTGATGGGGGGAAAGTATTGTGGAAACGGGAAACGGCAAGCTTAGCAAGATATCGAGTGTGAGAATGCTATGGTTTTTTGCCAAGGGTAGAATAGAGCTCTGGCTACCCACAGCACGGCCCATCTAATTGGATCAGTTTGTGGTCATGTGGTCAGTGTAGTGCCTGATTGTGCTGATCCAGTTTTACATTCATGTTTTTTAATGATAAAGGGATTTATTAGATGAGCAGGAGCAATTACCAAGCCTTTCTGGAATACACATTAAACCTACAATAAAATAAATAAATTCAAGCATGATTTTCCAGGATAATGTATCATTTTATAAATGCAAATTAAATAAATAAAGCATATACTGTTGAAATGTACTTTTTAATAAGAGGTTCTGAGATATTTGATTATTCGTACAATGAGCCATAGAGAATGGAAACCAATTCTTTTTAATTTTAGCTTTGGTTAAAAAGTCATTACAATTAAAATTATTAAAATAAGTGAGCAATCACCAGGCAATTACAGTACTACTGTACTGTTTTTTAAAAATTAAAAAATTAAAAATAAAAAGCAAGAATGCTGAGGTACAGGACATTTTGTTAAGTTATCTGAAATGTCTATTCGTTACATTCTTATGGCCTCACTATGAGGTCCGAAGCCTTTAGTAGTATGCTAATGTTACTGTATTGTCATGACCTTAATGAGCCACTCTGGGCCCTATTTTAACAGTCAAGGCGCAATTGTCAAACGCTGGTGGAAACTCAAAGCGCAGTCAACCAGCCCCTGCTCTCTTCTGCATTTTTACATCCGTTTATACAGACTATATATACTAATATATACTGAAGCAATTCAGGTTAAGTACCTTGCTCAAGGAATACGACGGCAGTCTCCTAGCTGGGAACCTCACCTAGGTTACAAGCCCAGTTCCTTAACCATACGCTGCCGCTGGACGCTGGCATGTCGTGAAGAATACAGCATGCCAAAAATAATGCTGTATTCTCCGAGGGCTATATTGTACCGTGCCACTCGACCAATCCGAACATCTGAAACGCATTTTTAACATTCCAAAGGTTCGCTCAGTCATTGATCTAGCCTTGCCAAATGCACTAAGGAAAACAAGATGTCAATGTGTTCTGCACTGAAGGTACAACGTAAGTACCCATTATTTTAAATGGATAACTAATAACTAACTGCCCCTAACAGCCAATGTAAATGCTGCCTGTATATGCGCCCCTGTAGCATGTTAGGTTCTCCATTTGACTGCAGTCACAGTTAAAAAAATTAACATAACAAGAACCAGTGCTCCTACACACGTTGAATAAATGTAAATAAATAAATCTCACAGTGTAGAGCAGATTTCCCACATTCTTTGTGTCTATCATACAAATAGCTTACATTGATTAACTCCACAGAGTTGCAATGTCTAAATTGCTGATATTGGACTGCATAACTGAGCGCAGCTTGCATATCAAATAGTCAAATTGAAATAAACTCACATCTGTGTTATGTGTTCATATGCATTCATAACGTGCACATTCATAACGCCACCAAAATAGCACAATTCCGCCAGCGTTTGAGTTTAAACCTGGCGTGGGTTATTTTACAACGCAAATACATTATTGACCAGCATGCTTGCACAGTGGCGAATGTTTCTATTGACATTCCCCCTATTAATATATAATAATAATAAACTTTATTTGTATTGCACTTTTCATACATAAAATGCAGCCCAAAGTGCTTCACAACAATAAAAACAAAATAGAGAACAAGAGCAATAAAGAAGAAATAGACATAAAATGAACATAAAAGCAGGGATAGAGTACCATAGTTAATGTAAAATAAGATGGAAGATAAAACCCACTTGATAATAATAATAAAAATAAGAAGATTAAAATAGAAGACATAAAATGCATAAGATAAGATGGAAAAAATGGAATGAATGAAATCAGGTAAAATACAACATTTTAAAAGAAGTGCAGCAGTGTGTATTGTGACGCCCAGCCCATGTTGACGCGTTTACTGCAGACGCTGGTACAGATGACAAGTATTCCGTTTGCAGGAGACAAAAGTAGCAATTCCACTCATGCCCAGGTGCGTTTGCAGCTACATTGGGACAAAAAGACCCTTTGACCTTTGACTCCCCTGTTTTCCTATTCTGCTTCAGAGATGTTTCTTTTACCATTTATCAATTGGGAACATTAAAGATTGTCCCATCCAAGAACCCTTGAAGATAGTGCACTCTGAGAGAGCACAGGCCAGATGTTGGCCAGTGGAGCACTGCGGAGGTAATTTAACGTTGGGGGAATCGAAGCAAGGCATTGCCCTGAACACACTGGAGCCGCTTCTGAGAGAGTACAGGCCAGATGTTGGCCAGTGGAGCACTGCGGAGGTAATTTAACGTTGGGGGAATCGAAGCAAGGCATTGCCCTGAACACACTGGATCCACCTGCTCCCCTCTGTTCTGCTGCAGAGGCATCAGGAACAATTCACAACAGGGTGCTTCTGAAATCCGACATCAAATCTGACTTTTGTTTTGTTTGAGCGGTGGAGACAGTGCTGGGTTTTACGATCCGCTGGCTCTCGGTTCTCCAGCGTAACCTCCCAGTCTGACCACAGTTCAGACCAAGTTCTCCAGCCTGACCTCCTCGGCTGACCGCAGTTCAGACCGGGCATCACGAGTAGAGCAGGAGCTTTCTCCTGTCCCCAGCACAGCTCATAAAATTCAAAGGAAAGAAACTAATTAAAATTCCCTTTGATGAAACACAGGTCTGACTCTACCATCCAAGTGCATTATTTATTAATGGGTGTCAGGCAGTCACAACATTCATGGGGAGGACTCTTTTAAAACGCAGCGGGGTGGGACAGGGATTATAATGAATATGAGCCTTAATTCAGGTGACATGCGTAGCCAGATGCTAAATGTTGAGTGTTGTACCTGGTTATTGCCGGGCGCCATGCCGGCCTAGAACAGTGAAAGTAGCTAACTGAGTGAGTGAGTCCCCCTTGTTGGAAGTGGCATGAAAATTGGTGTGAGAAGTGGCGTGAATACCTAGGCAGTAAATGGCGGTATACTGATCTCGCTGTGTTTGCATGTAAGCATGGTAAATGTCACTCGGCATCGCAAACATAGTTTTTTCTGATTGGCTACCGCTCACCAAAGGTTCAGCATTTTTCAACTTTGCAGAGTGGCAGATCGGCGATCTCCCTTATCTCCACCCCAAACCGTGGACACTTTATTTGGATATTTCCACCCACTAACTAACGTTATTAATCGCATCTTATCTTACTCCATCCTATCTTATCTCAGGTTAGGAAAACCTAATTACTCAATCAGAAATCGTTGATCAACTTTCATGTCTGTTACCTAACAACCAACGGCACTTGCACACAGCTGATCGGTTGGGTAAATAAACAAACCATCGTTAGTTCGTTAATGTTCTAGCAGAGACGTCAACAAGTGCTGCGAGTCCAAGGCTATCCTAAAAACAGTACAAAAACTACGAGCTTTCAATTTCAAGCCTGACAAATTAGAAGAGTGATCGGTGCAAGGTGTTTTGTCACTAAACCCCAACACATTGTTTGGGTCTGTTTCGGAACATCGTTTCTAAACAAGTCAAACATGTGACATGATCGAGGGTCGGTCAGCTTACCATGCTGCATTGAGTAACCCGTGTCTCCCCTTTCATAATGAAGCCGGGCCATGTCAAACTCGCGTAGAAACCAGGCCGAGCAGGGTCGCGGACCTGGGTCGGATCATTCTGGTTAGCCTATTCACACCAACGGCAAACAGGAGTTTTAGCCGGGTCATTGCTTCAGTGCGAATGGGGTATTAGAGAAAAATTAGCATATGCTGTGTGCATTTCCACAGGTTGCACAGGAATGGCCCCAGCACTGTCCATGTTCTCCATCACTGCAGGAAGCTTGTTCATTCTGCTCTTTTGCACTTCACAACTTTCTCCACTCTTCCATTCTGTCCAGCTGTGTAAAATACAGCTGTGTTCATAGCACATTTGCCCGAGACTATCTTGCCTCTGTGAGACACTGCTAGTCCCCTACACTCAGGCCAGTACGCAAAGCTGGGAGATGCTAGCTCTGAGCGGGCCAGTAATCCCAGTCCTACAGTTAAGAGCATCTGTTTTGATCTGATCTATCTGAAATGTAGTAGCCCGTTGCATTTATGCACACCTTTGTGGCGTTCCCTAATGCACCCCCATCTTTCTGACTGAATCCCGGGCAGAGGGCCGTGCAGAGTTTGCATGTTCTCCCAGTGCACAGTCCAAAGACATGCAGGTTAGGCTAATTGTAGACTCTAAATTGCCCATAGGTATGAATGGTGTGTGTGCCCGGCGATGGATTGGCGACCTGTCCAGGGTGTATTCCTGCCTCTCCCCCAATGCATGCTGGGATAGGCTCCAACTCCCCGTGACCCTGATCAGAATTAGATGTATTTCCTCCCAGATTCGAGCTCCATTTTCTGTCTAATTACCACCAATAATGTGAGCGCAACCTATTAGGAACGATTTCCGTCAGAACAGCGGCGTCAACATGAGCATTCCATCTACCGTGCTGCTGCGGAGTTTTTTCGGGGTTATGTTTTTTCTCTCCATAAGAATCCATTATGTTCCAATAACATCATGGCACATTCTACCAATTTTGGTATCTTTGCATTACTTCAGTGAGCAATTAGAATGTACACGTCAGTAACATTACTCTGATAAAATTTGATCAAATTAAAGAGAATACAGACCTTGTCTTTAGCCATGAGGCACACAAGTTGTACCTTTGTGTAAAGAGTAATAAGGCAGGCCAAAAATATATAAAAAATATATATATTGGTATATTTTAAAGGGGGAGAATAATCGACCGAAATACGTTTCGAATTTTTTTTTTTTTTTTTTTATATATATATATATATATATATCTGTATTATATATATATTTTTTTATTTTTTTATTTTATTGCTATTATTTTCAAACAGTCTATCATTTCCTTATTGTATTGAATTGTATTGTATTATGATATGATATGTTATTTAGCGGAAAAGCGCAAGCATTTTTAAAACCCAGTAGCTGCTCTTCATAAAATAATGTGGGGGTTATATATTTTTCTGGATGAAGAACTGCTTAGCTAGATGTGTTGTGTATGCTGTGATATGGGGACAGCTGTAAAGCTTTATTAAACAAAGCCTATGAACACATGCTGGAATATGAGAAGGCAGAATATGCTTTTGGGAATAAAGTACATAAAATCCAGATTCATTTGTGGAAATTTGGGATGACCTAACCTATTGATGTCGATTAACTACGCAAATTGTTCCTGGGTCTAGGCCACTAGCTACAATCACATTGTGCCATTCAAACAAATCAGTTAGCTGAATTGAATATCACATCTTGCCTCTCGCGACTGAGCGCTCTCGCCGCTCGGTGAGTCTGGCATTGATGGGGCACATTGTCTCTTTAACTCTCAGGAGAGGAGTTTGGCCTTGAGTGTTGGGATCCTTTCAGCATAATCTTCTCTTCTGTGCTGTTACTATTTACGGCCGCATTGTTGTCTGAGAAAAGTCTAATTTAGAACACAAGCTCCGAACAGAAGGCTGGAGATGCGAAGCGGCTCTTCACCTGCACAAAGCCAGCGGAGTACCGGTAGCCCACGTTCCCAGAGACGCCTGTTCTCCTCGAAGGGCAGAGTGTTCTCTTCCCACACCTTTCTTCCGTTTGCAGAAATAGCTATTTTTGATTACTGGGCCACTTAACTACATTGGCAGGAGATATGAGATTGCGGCCCACGCTGTTCTTGCTGAGAGCATATATGCCAGCGTGCACATATGAGCTTTCCAGATCAGGCACAGCGCTTCTAATGAAACTAAAGAAATCAAATAGAGCAGCTGCCAGTTTAGCGGGAATAAAGCGTGAATGATGGCGGAATCTCGCTCTGTGCTCCGTGTACACAGAGGCCGTTTCTGCGCCCTAATGCGATTACGCGTTTGACTTATATTCTGGTGCAGAGAGAGAAGTTATCACAGACAAGGATCAAGGGGAAAAGACCCATTGAATAATGACTGAAAAGTCGGATGAATCTAATATATATGGAACAGTGTGCCTTCCATAAAGCGCTCACAGCACCGAAGGGAGCATGGATTGGAAAGCTCCGTTCAGATCAGAGGCACAATATTCACCTGGACTTTTATAATCCCAGAATGATAATAATTAGACCGCTCATCTGATTTGACCGTCTGTGCCATCTATGGCAGGGGATGCGGATGTACACCCCGGGTCCATAAAGTCATAGAGACCCCAGAGAATGAGAAATGAGCTGAGCGTTCTGACTGCGTGGCGAGCACGCTCTCATCAATGTGATTTAAATCGAGTGGAATAATTGATCCAGGGTGATTAAAGCGATTATGAATGTGTTAATCTGCTCTGGCCAAGAACTGTCCCCCCCACGTGGAAGCCACAAAGCGACGGCCACATAATGCACTCCTAAGAGATCGTCTGTCATGCTGCCCACAGTGTCGATGGGAGAGGGAGCCAGACATAGAGTGAGAGAAATTAAAACAGACGGAGTGAGAGAGCATTGATAGTCATAAATATAAGCACCCCGGTTGGAATTATCGCATTTGTTTCTTTTTTATTTACTGCTTGGCATTCGAACAAATGACGGCCTTGTGCTGACAAAGGTTTGTTCGGAAACTTGGCCTCGTGAATGCGACTCTGGTGATCGTTGCTTAGAGCTGGCCTCCTTAATGCCAGACGGATAGTCGTTGTCTCGGCTGATCCCCGGGTAGAACAGAAGCGCTCCGCTAACGCCCGCCGGACGGTTAATCCAAAGTGAGTCTGTTGCTCTCTGTAGCACATTGTCTCTCAGACCTTGAGTGACTCATTCAGGTCGTGTCTGCTTCCAAGTCCAGCAAGCGTGCAGTGTTCCAGTTCTGGGGCCCAAATTGGGCTGAGCTTTATTAGTTATACAGGATAAGAAGGTAAATGAGAGAGTATGCTCAGGACATTTCCAATGAGATGCGCAGCCTGGTGGAGTTGCTAATTGCGGTTTCTTTAAAGAATGCCCCAGAGAGCAAACTCGCTGGTTTCAGGGAGCCAGTGTGATTTGTTATACTGTTTAATTGGATGCAATCCGGTATCTCATGGTTTTTATTGAGGGGCATTGGACAGGAATGGCTCTTAAAAGGATAAGGTTCAACTTCAACCTTTGGCGATGAGAGTACGATATGTTTTATGCAATATGGCCACAACGCATGTGCACACACACAAACACAAACACAGACACACAGGCGTGCTTGTGTGCACAAAATAAACACACATGTACTGTATGTACGTGCATGTATCAACACTTCTGTATAATACATACAAGTAATCATAAAGTGGTAATTTGTCCTCTCACTGTGGATCACTGTATGTACCTGTGTAACCCACCATCCTGGCCTGTTCAATACTGGGTCCATCTCTCACCCCCCTGAACAACGACACCACATTGTAGAAATGTGTCTTAATCCCTCATTTGTTTTACAGTCTATTACAAGGGCAGCTTCATCAATGCAGTTTAAATTGAGCAGAATAATTGATCCCAAGTGATTAAAATGTAAATGTGTAAATCGAAGTTAAGTACGGAGGCTGCATGATGCTCTTCTAATTGTGTGTCTTTCGCACATAACAGCATGTCTCCAGTGTCAGAAGGAAAGAGCAGGGAAGACTGTCATGGGTTTACAATCGCCCACTTGATGTGGGCATCACATGCAAACAGAGAACTTGAACAAATACATGAATTTCAGAGGCTCTGTAATGACATGTCTAATGATTAAAACTCTCTCTCTCTCTCTCTCTCTCTCTCTCTCTCTCTCTCTCTCTCTCTCTCTGCAACTGTGCAAATGTGTGGTATCAGCTTTGGTCACTTTTGTATTCAAGCTCGATTCATGTGATGAGTCATATATCAAGGGGTTTTCCTGATGGCGCTTTATTTACACAGAGTCATTTGATTCGTTCGTAACACCAATTATGTTGAATCCTGTGATCTCCCTGACGCAGCCCCTACGACTCCACTCTGAATTCCATCCACCATCATGTCCATCAGAAACACTGAGGCCATGGCCGTCTGCCAGTTATGTTGTTTACCTCTGTGCTAATGCCTGTTTTTGAGGTCTTCCGTGCACCATCTTGCATTCCAGTGTTTTGGTAGTGATGGCGTGGGGGCAGTTTGTCTTGCATTTAATGGGAGAGATGTGAGACATTCACAACTCAAATGTTAGATTTTTTTGTTGATGCGATTGATTTGCTTTGGTGAACTTCTGTAGGTCCTGTGTGGAAGAACTGCTATTGCTGTTTACTCCTCTCACACAGGCGTGAATGGCTCTAAAGGTCTCTGTTTCCCTACTTTTATGTGCTAGGGATTGTTCTCTACAGATTAGGAGATTGGTATAGTACAAACTAATCCAAACAGCCAAAATGAAAGGGCTTTAACACTGTACACAAAACAAAACAAAATCTTTTGAGTAACAAAGAGCAGTGTCATTTTGGGATGATAGCTCAATTCTTCTCTTTAATACATGACAGAAGTGATACAGTATGTACTTTTTCAGAAGAAAGTTTGAGAAATATTTCATCTATTCAGTGAACGGCTGTGGAATTAGTGGAATGGAGAGGAATTAGCACCATTAACATTAATTTAGTCTTTATTAGTCCTTTGTTTCTCATTCACCGTTTACCTTCACATTTGCAATTCAATTTCTCACCAGTAGCCTGCTGATGTAACACTTTGTTGTAGGCCTTTGTGTGGACAGGGTGTAGGAAAATTTGGTTTCACTTTGTTTAAAACCTATCAATTTGCTGCCTGAGATATTTGTGATGTCGTTTCTGCATTCTGTCTGCATTCTGCATTCATGACCATTATAAAAAATATATAAATATCGTACATAATGTATAAATTTCTTCAACACAAAACATAGTAAGTTCTAGAACTTTAAGTAAATCAGTATTGGAGAAATTGTATGTGGGGGGACGAGAGCAGCGGATTCATCAAGGAGCTGCCTAATCCTCTTTTTGGCCTTTATCCAAGGGTGTGAATTATAAATTTGCCACCTTCTATCATCTATTCTATTTTCCTATTAATCCCATGATTGGTGTTCTGAGCATAAATGGAGGCCAGTTGGACTGCTGTTGCTTTGAAAGTGGCTGGTGTTTTATAACTCCTGTCTATATGGGCATTCATCATGTGAGCTGTTAGCCATACAGAGCCAGCAGGTGGCTTAAATGTGTATAGTGATTGTATAGAGCCTCCTGTGCAGACTCAATGCCAACTGTTTTTGTTAAGCACCCCTCAAGATCTCTTGGAGCACAGCACCAGTTTATCATGGAAGATGTTAACAGGACATTTTTCGGTATTTGACAGGATAGCTGGCTTGGCTAATAGTACAAATTACGATTCAGTAACTTCTTTTAGAGTTAGCCCGCTACATTTTCTGCTGTTCGAGTTCTTGCAATCTGCTCTGTGTAAAATGTGTGTGTTTATGTGGCTCTGCATAGCAGCATGTGTGAAATTAATGAAAATAATTGAATGTTCTATTGAAATGTCTGGTAAACCTGGTGAAAGGATCTTTTCTTTCAGACACGTACAAATGTGTCCATTCGGTCCAGTGCCCTCCACTGGCATGCTTTACCAGGCATAGAGGGAGTAGGAAAGTGTGGGCTCACTGTGCATATTGGTGGTAGGAAGGTGCCATCTTTTCTGACCCCATAAAAAAACTGTTTGTTTAGAAGGTCTGACATTCACAGCTGTAATTACATATTTTTTCTGTGTTTTTTCACCCTACTGTCTAAACAAATTTGACTTTTGTATGCCTCAAATTTATGCCACAATGTGGTTAATGAATCTACTGTACATTTATATAGAGTTTATACTAGTTTATACTAGTAAGTTCAGCCCTTATCAAATAATACCACTTTAAATAACCCATTTATCTATGTCTACAGGTATACAGTATATTGTTAATTGTAAATGCACAAGCATAACAAACCGGTTGTTGCTCATATAAAAATAAGCCTCTCTCGCTGTGCACATTCGCAATAAACGCATGACTAACAGGCTACTGATTTCTGTGTGGAGTGTGAATTTTCTTTCATTTATCCTCTGTTTCTTAACTTCTCCAAAGATTTTTATTCTGCTTCTCATTGATATTCCAATACCCTGTGCCAGAGAGAAGTGGCACGCTGTAAAAATATCATTAAAGGAGGTTCAGCTAGTAAATATTTAATATGTTTCAATATTAAGCTGTGTGCAGTTACAAGGGTGTTGCTTTGTAGCGAGTCAGCCATTATTTCCATAATTATTACTGTTATTATTTTCACTCGCTCAATCTGCCTGACTCATTGATTGATTTGTGAACTTATTCTGTATCGACTCAATCTCCTGGTATGAAAAGCCAAGGAATAGGGCCCCCCTTTTTTAAATTTATTTTTTGCAAAATATGCGAATTTTGAAAGAGACGAGTTTTTAGCATGAATGACGGCGGCGATAATTGAATCAAGCAGAAACGAGACTTGATGGATTGCTCTTTAGCATAATTGCTTTCATTGACCGACGGATACAGTGCATGGGCGGGGGGAGGGGGGGGGGGATCAAAGCGAGAAGGGCAAGTTAGTGGTGGATTGAGAGATTAGGAGACTCTTAACCGTGTGTGCATAAAGAGGGAAAAAGTAACGTAATTATATGGATTCATATAGAAGGTTTAATCCCCTGCAAGTAACTTGAATAGTTTTTTGGCATGGGGGGGTTCAGCCATGAATTCTGCTCTGGAATATACAATAAATGTATTTACATTAAATTCCTCATCTCATTTACTCAAGAAGGTATCTGGTCCAAAATCGAAATCCACTGCTTTCTATTCCCCAGGTATTCTGAGCTGTGTAACTATTTGTGCAAAGCCTCCTTTGTCCGAATACTTTGAAAGAAAAGCCTCTTCATTGTCCATAAAATATGCTTCAAATGGTTCTTACAGTAACATTATTACTGTGTAACTGTACTGTAACTGTACACCACTGTTTAAAAAGGGTATTTTTAATTCCTTTATTACTAATTAGAAACATCTGAATGGATTTCTTGGATTGGAACCTATTTTTGGGTACAATCCTACACTGACAGCAGTCACCCTGCTGCCTATAGAACGGATGGCAGTGTGGTCTTGGATCTATTTGTATCTCTGTTAATGGTGATGTATGAGTATAATTAAACAATTGAATGAGATAATTAACCATGGCTCCCAAGAGACTTGCTTCTCAGCAAGTCTTTGTTAAATTTCAGCAGACGAACTTTGTTTCTCATTATTTGCTATGAGGAAAAAGTAATGTTTGATGTTCCTTGCTAATTATGCTTCTGATGATTGTTAATGGGTTTAATTAATTCACATTATTCTTATGAGCCATACGAGCTGCATGTTTAATTGTTGTTGATGTTATATTCTATAGCTGAACTACTTTTAATGTTGTTTGTTTTGTACAATATTTATAACCACTACTAAGCATAGCCGATCTCCCTGACTGATATTTTGGATAGGATTAAAAGTGCCATTCCTATGCCTTCTCATCCCCATTTCACTCATAAATGGTGTCAAATTAGCTTCAAAGGAAACAAAATTAGAAATAGGAATGCTTGAAAGCAGCACAAATATGTTTGTGAAAAAGGTGATAATGAAAAGGCTCACCCCCTGAGGGTATGACTGAAATTCAGCTCTTATTCTGTCCCTTCGATCAATTTTTATTTAGACGCATCAATGGGAGAGCTCCGCTTTAAAGAAACTTCTTCTCCTCAATTACAATTTAGTAAATAGAATTACACAGCGGCACTTTGAAAGTAATAAGTGTCATTGTTGAGAAGGCTGCCTTTGAGTGCAGTGAAGGTGTGCTGTGCCCTTCCATCTGAGAGCGCTAACAATGTGATTGGATAATGATAAGGGGAGTGGTAGCCTCTGTCTACAGCAGTACTATTATGATAAGACTCCAGTGGTGCGTCCCAATACTCGAAAAATGCGCCCTCCTTTCCTCCACTACCACCTCCTCTCCTCCGTGCCCCGGAAACTGATCTTTGTGTTTTAATCTAATGTTGCTGATTTCATGTTAATTACGTATGAATAGTTACATATTAATTAATGTCTCAACACATTCCGCAATGTCAGGTGTACATTGTATACTGTATGCAAATACTTGAACTCAAAACATTCAGGCAGTTTTGCATACTTGCGGGTAGGAGAGGAGTGGTAGTGGTGGAGTGGAGGAAAGGACGTGGGGAGTGAAGAATATTGGGACACACCCCAGCTGATTGTTGGCTGAGGGGGTGATTTGTGTGGATAAGGAAGGGAGTGGGTGTAGCATTACAGCCTGCGGGATTTGACTGTAGATTTGTGTGGATAAGGAAGAGAGTGGGTGTAGCATTACAGCCTGCGGGATTTGACTGTAGACTGTAGAGATCTGAACTGCTGTTCCTGGCCACTTGAGCAAACACTTCCCTGGAGAGTCTCTGCCTCTCAGATTAATTACATGGGAAACGAGCCAATCACTCAATTAAGGGTTCCATCAAGTGTTCACTGTTAAAATCAGCTGAGTCTGGAATCTGGGCTTTAATTCATTCATTTATTTTTTTAAAGTATAAATTAGAATTTGATCAAAGTGGTAAAATGGAGGTGGCCACCGTTGACCATAGGAGTATTCACAGTTGATTTTTTTTAAAATTCATTTAGTTTTGATTGGCTTTATTCTTTATATAAGTTATTGCTGTTGCTTCATTTCAATTCATACATTTTCTGTAAATGTTCTTTACCGCTTGTTACCACTTTTAAAACAGTTACAACCTGTCCTATCTGCCACGTCTTGTGCGTGTGTCTGTATGCGTATTTACTTACTGTAATATTTAAATGGCCGCTCCTCAACAGATAGGAAATTAGCACCCAATTGTTTGCTGTGTTTTCATTTTAGTTGGAACCATTTTGTATTTATTCCAATCATCCAGTCCCTTCAACTTTGCTAAAAATCATCCCTCAATCTTGGGAAGTGACTAATACAAAAAAGATAATGGCATGGCCTTATTATTTACCCAAGCCTTGCTACCAATTTGGTCCTTGCTCATTGGACTTTTATTTATTAAATGTCACAACTAAATAGATTGATGAACTTATTTATGCATCATTAATATGCATCTCAGCTATTGTAGTGCAGGGCTTCTCTATACTATCTCCAGCCCAAATATATTTTGGCACTGCTACAAATGCAGGCTAGGCTATAGTCATAGCTATGCTTCAATTTTACTGCTTCAGTTTTGTCATAGAATAGATGAATGATCTTATTTATGTGCGATTAATATTCCTCTCTCAACATTGTCCATGTTGGGCTGCTTTATGCCATCTGCATGGCACTCAAACACAAGCCAATGAATGTATGCTTGTATCTCTTTTCATTAACTTGCTTTCTGGCCTATCGTATATTTGGCTGCTCAGATGGCCCATGTTTGGCACCAGCCTAAAGGGAAGATGAGACTCCATAGTGTTTCTAATATCGCTCATGTAATGGGAGCAGGTCTGCTGCATGTTTTGCACTGTAGCCACTTGGAACAGGTGGCAATAATATTAGCTAAAGATGAATGATTAACAGTTAACCAGCTAACAATTAGATTAGCTAATGGCCAAGGTCCATAGAATCCCAAGGTTTAAAACAAAAAAAACAAAAACAAAATGATTTATAGAAATTTAAGGTTTTTGAGGAAATACTGTTTGAAAGTGAAGAATGTGGTAATTGCTAAGCCAGGTCATTTTGTGCCCTGTTGATGCAAAGTCCTAATTATTCACAGCCCCGAGACTGTGGCTGAGAACCAATAATTGAGGGCACCTCACAGTGAAAACACTCATTTGATCCATTCTAGATTGTGTAGTACTTGCTCCTGTCCGTCTTAAGCTGGGGACACATTGCACGATTTATTAGCCCGATTTGGCAACAATTTGAGATCGGGCAGAGTCTGTGTAGTCCAGGGCAGTCCAAAGCAGTCCAGGCTAGTCACGATAAAGTTGCAGCTGTAATCGTTATGTGTGCGGGTGTGAAAGACTGTAGTCTGTCTCCAACGATCCCAGTCGGGAATGCCACAATTTTATCAAACATTTGATTTTATCGGGGTTGGTTTTTGCATAATCCTGTGGTTTGTGCTGGTCGGACTCAAATCGCAACGTAAATGTTCAACAGCCAATGAAAATATAATTTGCAACAGAGGAAGGAAGGAGGGGGGGAAACAGAAGTAAACAAAAGATCTATGCGATGCCTGAGCCGAAAAAAACCTGTTTTGTGGAGTGCCGCAAAGGAGGAGTGACTTTTAGATGTGTGGCGGACTCATGAGTGTGTGTGCAATGTGAACTCTGAATGCAAAACCAGTGTAGCAAGCTGTACGGGCTCCATGTAGCAAGCTGTACGGGCTCCATGTAGCAAGCTGTACGGGCTCCATGTTTGTTTTCGTTTCAAAATATTGCGGGGAAAAAATACAGTCTCGAGAGTGTAGGTGTACCCAGAAAAATCACGTTCTCACGAGAAAACTGCATCCAATCTATTCTCCATCTTTAGATTAAAAGACAGCCATCATTATGTGTGTGCAGCAGAAGAGACTGAACATCTGCAATTGTGAGACACGCTGCTCAATCTTTTCATTGTCACTTACGATTGGAAAAGTTGTGTAATGTGCCCCCAGCGTAAAGCACAACTGAACTTTGGTAGAACTTTGGGTTGTGTAGTTATCTGGCCATGATATGAGTCCAAATGGTGTAACGAAATATGTTTGTTAGTTGCTTTGTGCTCCCCTGGGGTGATAATCCAGAATAGGGTATTTGTCGCTCTCTATTCACTTCTATAGTGCAGCTAAAATGGTCTCAAAATGACACTTCTAGCACGTATATGAACGCAAGCGAAGCGGATTATGTCAATACAACACAACCCAAAGTTCTACCAAAATTAGAAGAAGGTAAAACTCATTTGAGGAGTAGAGCTCGTTTGATTGTGTTAAGGTCCATTCAGGTTTCAGTCGCAAACTCAAATCGTAGTTCTGGTTTAGTCTGTCTGGAACATGGATTTGACCTTAATATAAAAAGAGTTACTGTTGATTTAGACATATGCTGTTGTGTAAGGGTGTCAAATGAATATCCAGTGTATATGCTGGATTTAAGTGGTGCTGTGCCTGATTTTCATGTTGCAATTAATCTAAAATGATACATTACAATTGAATAATATGCCTTAAGCTAAAATATTTGTCGATGGAGTTATCTTGGAAATGCATCAATGTACGTACATGTATAATCAGATAATTTAACCAATTAAGCCAGGGTAATTGATAGCATATGCACCAACCTTCCATGTCAAATTGTTGTTTTTTGATTGTTTTATATCCCTGCTAACATATTCATATTCTAATTCTAACCCTAGATGAAGCTGTATAAATCAACACGAATCACCAGTGCAGTATTAGTTTAATCCTTTCATAACTACCAGGCGGATCTGAACTGAAGTGTTACTGCGCGTGCTCTGTCCGCAGAATTGATTGAGCTACACACATTATTTTACCAGTGTGATTTTTTTGGTGTGTTTTTGCAGGCAATACCCTGTGCAGAGTGAAGATATGATCTGGCATTTTCACTATGGTAGTCTACTTACTTGGTATTTACTATGTGTGTTCCCATGGACTGCGGTGACGGACTATGGCCTTGAAAAATGGGCAGTCTTTAAAACAACTCAGGTCATGCTCCAGCGGGTACTTTAGCCACAGCGGTTTCCAGGTGCAGTGCTTTGGAAAGGGAACCTAGTGTCTGGTAGGGCCATCTAGATTACCTTGGTTATTTTTTACTGAGCAGAAACATGTACTACAACTGCATCTGAAAGAGTTTTAGGTGAAATGGTGCACCAAATTTACAGGTTTCCTGACCCTGCCCCTTTTATTTTATGCTTTGTTATCACTACTGTGGCTCAACTGTCTTAAACTGAAATGTCAGTGTAGATTATCACAATGTACGAAAAGGGTTATTTGATATAATCACCATCTTCTGTTCTGTTCTTATTATGTCTGTAACAAATCTCTCCGCTGCTTGTGTGCCACAGTTCCGACTTTGAGTAACTCTTAAATTGTTGCCTTTCTTCTTTTTTTTTCTGAGTGGTTTGAAAATTACTGAATTATTTTAAGAACTATTTTGGGTCAGGTTTCTATGGCAACACTGCACAGGGGAGTAGTGTTGGAGTCTGTCAGTAAACAGCTCAGAGGAGCATGAGAATCGGTGCGTTCAACATCCCTCAAGAAAGCATGAACGGTAAATTGTAGGGACACACATTGTAGCACCATATGGCGAGGGCTTCTCTTCTGGGTTTCCTTGTTATGCTGTATAGCGACGGCGTTTTAGTTGGACTATATACTAGGTCATCAAATCTACCCGTAAGTCTGTACATTGCTTGTCTCTGTGCTTCCGTTTTTACATTCTTAAATGACCGATGCGTGCTTATGCATTATGCACTCTGACAGGCTATATGGCAGGGGTGGCCAATTCCAGGCCTCGCGGGCCGGTGTGTATGCAGGTGTTTACTGCCACCAGTTACCACGGTTCAATCAGCTAATTAGTCATACACACAATCACCGATTCACTTGTAAATTACAGAATGATAAAATGCTACAATACACGCATTGACGCATACCGGCACAAGAACATTCATCAGCTGCTTTTCATATCGCGGATATGTAGATTAAAATATCAGATCGTGTAAACGATTGGGCTAATTAAATAATTGTTAACTGGCGGCAGCAAAAACCTGCATACACACCGGCCCGCGAGGCCTGGAATTGGCCACCCCTGCTATATGGTAACCCAGTTCTCATCACTGAAAACAGCTTTTTAATGCTATTCTTTCTCTATTTTTTTTCTCTCCAAACTGGAATCAGCTGTGCTCAAGGTAGCCACACAAAGAGCACCATGACATTGGGAGCATGAGCAGTTCTCCAATTCAGCCACATGAGCCAGTGGCTATTTGAGCTGCAGAGACGTATCTCTCGCTGACAAATCTCTAGCGCGGTTTGCCTGTGGAACTGATGCAGTGGTAATCCAGAGGAACCCTTGGGCAATTTAAGCCACCCCGTCCCCAGGTGGGATAATGCCAAATGAGTTTTGCCAACATGGTCACCCTAGTCATAGGCTGCCGATGACCTGGCCAAGGCTTGCTCCTGCTGCCTTCAGAGCAAACCTGCCCTCACTCCTTTATCAACTGAGGCACGCAGGAGCACCCAAACTCTTTACAGCAGGGGTACGCAACCCTGGTCCTGGAGTGACGTTTCTGTTTTTTGTTCCATCTGAGCTTGATCTCATGAGTTTGATGGATGATTAAAAGTGAAAATCCAGAGGACATAAAGTAAAAAAACTCCCCAGTATTTTGCTCCAATCACCTGGATATGCTAATTAACATAATTCTTCAGTGACTAATTAGTGAAATCAGCTGGCTGAGTCTATGGGTGGAAGAAACACATGGTAGGACTTTTACTTTATGTCCCCTGGATGTCCACCTTTGTGAGCCTGAATATTCTGAATGGTGCCGAGTGAACGATGAGTGCCTCCAGCACATGGTTATATGCATTGGTTACACCCGATTCATTAAAATGAATGCAGTTATGTAGTTATAGGTTTGGATGGACTCCAGGACCTGGGTTGCCTATCTCTGCTGTACACACTTTATGTAATTATGCAGCGCTATCTCAGTGTGTCAGAAGACTTACTAGTGCACCTGTGTATTTTCTCATTTTCCAGCCCTCCTGTATGCAACTATTTTTGGGAATGTCACCACCATCTTCCAGCAGATGTACGCCAACACCAACCGCTACCATGAGATGCTCAACAACGTGCGGGACTTCTTGAAGCTCTACCAGGTGCCTAAAGGGCTGAGCGAGAGGGTCATGGACTACATCGTCTCCACCTGGTCCATGTCCAAGGGCATCGACACTGAGAAGGTACATTGGACATTAGACTAATTAAACAATACCACTCCAGTTGTATTGGACTGAATTTCAGAAACAATCATTTTCAAGTATTTTTTGTCAGAATATTCAAACAGGTTTACGGCTCGGTTTTACCTCAAGTGTCTGCTTAGTCTGCATATATTTTATAATATTATTTCTATTATTTCTGTGAATGCCTCGGAGCTAGAGTTCAACTTTAGTCAACTTTCATCAGCAATACAGGCTACACACAGGTCCAACTTCTTCTCTGCCCTCCATGAGAATAACAGGCAAGAGAACCGTGTGGGATCAGTTAGGGTGGCCTAAAAGCTTCTCTGCACTTTTTCTTATGATCAACATTTCCTGTGAAAAGACTGAAACCTACAGTGAATTTATCCTACCGACTAGCATTGTCCATTTCAAGAGTCTGCAAACTGTGAGCCGCTGGGCAATTGCAAGGTGCACAGCTTCAACATACAACCTGGTTTTAATCGATTTGCTTGCGACCTTACCTGATTTCAGATCGAACCTAATGGCTAGTTCCCAATTAGGTAGCTGATTATTGTGCATAATATACTGGGTTAAAACAGGATTGCTCAGATTAGATTTTATTTAGAGAAGAATTTGTGGCTGATATATCAGTTGCCTGAATTGTATACTCTCTCCTCCTTGTGTCTGTCCCTTCTCATTCTGTAATTGACTCAATGAGTCACATTGACTGAATTCTGTCAATGCTGCATAGTCCTGAATGGTTATTCACTAATACACAGTGCAGTAGGTACATTTGACAATTGTTCCTAAAGGACATATCTTAGGTTTATATCTTTAGGTTGTTAGTGAGAGCTTAGAGTGTATTTAGATTCCTCTCGTTCTGAGAGCAGAGGTTTTGGTTTCCTTATTATTCTCAGTCACTGACCCCTTGTCAGTTTGCTCGTTTCAGTCGGGTCGTTTTCTGTTTTCCCGTTTCAGTTTCCTTTTTATACGCTCTCTAAGTGGGAGTGGGAGCCTTTCTGTTTCTCCTTATTCCCCTCTCCCTCCTTACAGAGTCCGCTCCATTCTACTGGTGTCTCTTACGAGACACTTTTTCTGAAACTCTTTTCTGTCGCATCTGGTCCTCCGAACACCCTTACAGATATAAAGGCTGTTTTAACTGCATTCAGGGACGCAGTACATAGTGTGTTTATGTCCATTGTAGAAGTCACTCTCTTTAAAAGTGTCATCAGTAAGTTGCTTGACTTTTAAGTCTGAAGTCTTTATTACTGGGGGGGTCTTTGAGAGAACAAAAGGATTTGATGAGGTGTTATTAAATGTCTCTTAAAGAAATGAGTGCTCCATTTGCAGTTTAACTGTCTCACTATTTTTTTCTTGAGAGTGATTCTCAAGGGACTTGGTTTCTTTGCAGGATTAATTTTGTCAGTCTATTTTTGTAACAAGATTTTTTTTGTGTGTTCTCACGCTAGCTACCCCCCCCCCAGTCCTGCGGTGAACTGCCTCGCATCATTAGCCGGCAGCTTGCAGATTGACACCTGGTTGGTGCATTTCTTTCTATTCCCAGGTGCTGTCCATCTGTCCCAAAGATATGAGGGCGGACATCTGTGTCCACCTGAACCGCAAGGTTTTCAATGAGCACCCCGCCTTCCGGCTGGCCAGCGACGGCTGCCTGCGCTCCCTGGCGGTGGAGTTCCAGACCATCCACTGCGCTCCCGGTGACCTCATCTTCCACGCCGGGGAGAGCGTGGACACCCTGTGCTTCGTGGTGTCGGGTTCACTGGAGGTCATCCAGGACGATGAGGTCATAGCCATTCTAGGTAAAGCAGCGGAGAGCGATTAAATGAGCATGTTCTTTTTCGGCCAGGCAGATGGGTTTTGCCGAGCAGGATATTCGAGGCTTTTAATTCCATCTGTTTTACCCCTCCGATGATGTTTTGTTCAAGTGCAAATAAGTACAGACAATTCCTTTGTGTTCTCGCCGCTGCTTGTTGAGCCCAAATTGCGCCAAGCGTTGCCTGTGAACCTGGAATCCGGTGTGTGTTTTTTGGGAGCTTTCCTCCTGAAGGTGTTGGGGTTTATTTACCATCCTACTGTCAGAGCAGCGTCAAAAAAAAAAAAAAGGAGAAATTTCCTTTCATCAGCTGTTTGGCCGTAGGGCGGTTCCGGAGCCATGATTGTATTTACTGTGAACAGTTTCTTAACATCATTAAAAGCCCTGCAAAGCACCATCAGAAGGCTCATAAAAATCATATTAGCCGCAGTTGCATTGCGCGAGCAACGCGCTGCATTAATCACCCGCCGTAATGGATGCCAACGTGAAGCCTGCTCCTCCACGGGCGGGCCTGTACCATCATTAACGCTCTGTACGGGAGGTGTGCCCCAGGAACCGACGATGCCATGTTTCAGACCCATCATCCCCCGCCGGATTAGCCCAGGGGAGCCGCCTGGGTCGGGATTGTCATTTGTCAAAGCGTTGGCATTAAGAGCCCATCAGGAACGAGGAAGCATGTGACATTTCAGACTATGTGCTTCTGCATAAAGAAGCTCATCTGCCACTGCAGTGAAGTTCAATAGGATGCCTCCTGTGACCCCAACAGTAGAATAGCTCATGTGCGATTGTAAACTACAGCTCCATCTTTGAAGAATCCAAATGACCACATGTCGCTTCTTTGCAAGCTGCCTGAAGTATTATCAGGCTCTCTAGTATATTATTTTTACATTAATAGTCTACATTGCTGTTTTAAACAGCTTAGTCTGCATATATCTTTTAATATTATTTCTGGCACATAAAATTAATGAATGCCTCAGAGCTAAGTTGGACCTGTTCAACTTTAGTCAACTTTCATCAGCAATATAGGCTACACACAGGTCCAACTTCTTCTCCCCCCCCCCCCCCATGAGAATGACAGGGAAGATAACTGTATGGGATCTGTTAGGGTGAAATAATCACTTATTTGCACTTAAAGGATAAGGTCAGCGTAATTAAAACATTTTTATAATGTGCACCAACCAATGCCAGATATAGCCAATATCCCAGTAGTTAGAATTCCATTGTTGTCCAAAAAAATGAATAAAACAAGTCAAAGAGACATACTGTTGCTTTGGTCAGCATAATTATTCATTACGATGAACCTGGACTTTGTACATTTTACTGAAAGAACTTGATGAAATGGCCGCGATTGTGTTTCAATACGTATGAATGCATACAATGGCTTCCTGGTTGAGCGCTAAATGGGCTAAAAGAATGTCAGACAGTATTGAGAGTCAGACAAAGCATTGTAGGTTTTGGTCTTTACATTGGATATGTTGACAATAATAAAACATAAGATGATTCCTTTAAACTATGGGCGGGGTTCAAAGATGATCTTCAGTGCAGTCGTCTTTGCTAGATGATGTCACATAGGTATTATGTTTTATTAAAATATGCTTTTCACTCTCTAGTTCAATGACCTCAGTCTCATCACAGCAGAAGTTCATAAAACTCATATTTATTTAGGGATTTATTTAATATCATGTCACAAATCATCTTGTAATATTGTAGCCCAATGGACCCCGTATCCACTGCAAGATGACACAGTAATATGTGGTATCCTGAGTTAGCCCCCTCCTATTCTAGCACACTGGTCTATTGGTGCTGCACCACTACACAGGCAATTTAGAGCCTTCCTCCTCATTCTGTCAACAGAAAGTCACAGTAATGAGTCCGCCCACAGAGGGATAACCCCTATCCCTGAATCCAAGAGTGCCGACCAGGCTACTGCCTGTGTAAAGCAGCAGGTTAATACACAAAAAGCCCATTACACATGATCTAATACACACAGAGACCTGACCCTGTGTAGCTGTATAATGAGTGTCTGTGCGTGGTTGTCCGTGTGTGGGTGTGCAGGTATGATTTGTGCATGTGTATATACACAAAGATACATCTTTCACAGAGAGCCCCGTGATGACAGACAAGCCTGACCTCGTATAAGATGTCATAGGCAGCACTGGCCAGTAGCAGTTTTATTCACCTGTTTGACAGAAAATAGAGAATTAAAAAAATAATATATCCCAATAGGCTGACTGAAAGATAAAGAACATTCTCGGTGGGATGGTACTGGAGAGCCAAACCCCGCACAGTTTTAATGTGAGCAGACAGGGTCTTTATAAACATGCCTGACGAAGCCAACCAACAACACCTTGGCTGATTACCAGTCAATCTAAACCGCATGCCTCTCGGCAAGCCAGCTGTGTTTTAGCCACATAATACGTCGATAATTATTTTAATGTAATAATGAATGAGAAGGCCAAACCTGCCATCTCAGAAATTACGGAAAGTCTCTTTAATGCGATGTCTGCCTGTTTCCAGTCATTTGGGACGTTTTTTTTACGTTAGACTTTTCGTGAGGCACCAGAGACACAGTTTCCAACTTTAGAATAATGCCATTAAAGCATTTGTATGTATGTATGTCCTATATCGAATTTAAATAAATGTATAAGGAGGTGGCAGAAGTATAGGCTGGTATAGTGCTAAATTGCATTCGATTAGATAGTGCTGTTGATTTCATCTCTCACTCATGTCCTCTCAGCGGGAGCAGCCACCCCATCCCCTCACCTGTGTATAATTATGGCTGCCACAAGAGGGAATGACAGGTTCAGTAAAATGAGGATGATTTGAGCCAATTAGCCTGCGGCATTTCCTGGAATTTCCAGCCTCCGAACCGGCAGAGCTGCTCAATTATCTCCACTTGCTGGTGGGATGAATCCCTGCCTCTACCGCAGTGGGCAGACGGCACCAGCCAGTCCCACTGCAGGAACCGTCAGAGGCTGCGTCAGCATATCTTGCCACCTCCATCTTAGAAGAGCGACTGCCGTGTAACCACGCCCATCCACCTGCCAGCTTTCAAAAGCTGTCGTTTTCAAAATCTCAACTCTGATTAACGTTGTCCGCGTAGAAGTTGGTTCCTTTCCCCCATTGGATCCAGAGGAGGACTCATTTGAGCCAGTTGAGTTGATACCATGAGCCTGAGGTGGGACTGGGGCTCGGACAGTGATTGGTAGACTGCAGACACACAGAGCCTCCACAGTGAGCGATGGGGTGTTTGCAGAGTTGAATTAGTTCCAGAACGCCTGCTTGAGAACTACAGACACAAGACTTATATCTCCCCCCGCAATGTTATTCAGTTCATTTTTATTCTCTGCTGCCACGATAAAGCACTTCCAGGCAGCTGTGAGCTTATTTGTTGCCTCGCTGGTAAATCAATCAGATCACAGTTTCCCATTGGAACTTTGATTGCAATGAGATGCAGTGGTTGTGAAGAACAATTTGCCGACACTAAGCGCATGGAGGATTCTTGACGTTATTTTCAAGTGATCAAAACATTGTGAATGTCGCAGCATGCACTGTTTTGTCCAGAATGAACTACTCCCCCATTTCCCTGTAATTGCTTAGAAGTGAGATGGTTCTGATGTCACAGTATATGAATGTAACACTTTTTATATTGGTGCTGGTAGCTTCATTGTTGACTTAACATTCATAAATTATTGCACTTTTTGTCAATTCCCTGAAGAGGAATTATGTTAACTCTGCGTTAACTGTGTGAATTGAGTGGTTCCATTACATTAAATGTTGCCATTTAACGGATGCTCTTAACAAGAGCAACTTAGACAGATTGCATTTATACATACAATCCGTTTTATACAGCTGGATTTTTACTGAAGCCATTCAGGTTAAGTGCATTGCCCAAGGGTACGGTGGCAAGGCCACAATTAGGAACTGAGCCCACAGCCTACACATTTAGGGTACTAGTTATTAGTTATTACACTGCCTCTCTACACTGGTTACCATGAATGTGCAGAGGAGGGTGGGTTCCCTCCTTGAGTCTGGTTCCTCCAAAGGTTTTTTCCTAGTTACACCGGGGAGTTTTTCCTTGCCACTGTTGCCTTTGGCTTGCTCTTGTGGGGGTTTAGGCTGGGTTTTTCTGTGAAGCGCATTGTGACAACTAGTTGTGAAATGCGCAATATACATAAATATTGATTTGATTTGATTTGCCAACTTAGTGATGATGTTATAAAGATTATGAGGATTTTGATAGACAATATGGTTCAGTAAAGAAATAATATTCTTCTCCCTTCCAGGTAAAGGGGATGTGTTCGGGGACGTCTTCTGGAAGGAGACCACGTTGGCCCACGCGTGTGCCAATGTCCGAGCGCTGACCTACTGTGACCTACACGTCATTAGGAGGGATGCTCTGCTGAAGGTGCTGGAGTTCTACACCGCCTTCGCCAACTCCTTCTCACGCAACCTCCTCCTCACCTGCAACCTGCGCAAACGGGTACGCTCACGGTCTGTGCTACGCTAATCCCCGCCGCATTCCCAGAGTCGCAGTCCTCTGTTATGTCTCTGCGTTGCTGGACTGTTTTTCATTGTTTTTTTTAGACGTTTTGGATTGCACCATGTTGAGACATGGTGGATTTATTAAGAAGGAGACCTTATTGTACACTGTTGCATCATTGTCGCCTTTGGCATCAATTTTGTTATTTTACCTCAGTTGGTCTTTTGTGTTGAATATGTACTCAAGACAGGATCCTCACGCTCAATGCTTGTTGTTGAATTTTGGGGTTTGCTTTTTGTTTTCTTCGATCCGGCAACTTTATGCTATTTTCTATCATTTTGTAATAGCAATTTTCAGAAGCAGTGTTGAAGACAGTTACCCTTTAGAGTGTGAAGATGTAGAGCTCAATGACAAGACAAAGCTGCTGTCAGTTCCAAGCCAGTAAATTGAGATTAGGTGGCTGGTCAGTTTTGATTGAATCCCAAGCCTAGCCTTAATCATATTACTCACAAATTGAGAATAATAACTTGTCACACACATCAGCTAGATTATCAACAGCATTCAGGTCTGAACTGAGCACACAGTAATTGCGTTTGCCTGCCATTTTGGCAGTGAAAATCCTGCTCTAATTGATGCTAAACTTTTTAATCCATTCCCATCTTTGCTGTGGTTTGGCTGTGATCATCAGGTTTCTCACACACTGTTCAAAATCTTTTTTTTTTCTGAAGCACCAAAAGCAGTCACAGATGGGAATTTAATAGTAAATTAATCTGCTGCTGATGTTGTGATTTGTATGAAGTGTTCACGTGTTGTCATAGCAAGGCATAATGAATAAGACTAGCCCAACTGTTCCCCACACCATGCATATCACTGTATGTAATGGACCAGCCACATAATTACAGCTGCTTAAACCTGCCTGTTCTTGTGCATAAAATGAACAATACATTCATACGCTTGAGTGCTCATGCACACATGCACACACGTACATGGATGTACACACACACATGGATTATTATCTTTTCACACATGTACACACATACTGATCAGAGGTTTGGACCGAATAAAGCGACGACTCAGCTTTAATGTTAATAAATACACAAAATAGGCTTTAAGGAAAGGAAAGTCCAAATCGTAGTAAACATAGCAAAAATAACACAAAAAAAAAAAAAAAGCCAAAAAACAAAAGTACCGAGAGGGGAGAAGGCAGTCTCGTCGTCGGTAAGCAGCAGGAGTTCAGGCAGGCAAGAGAGCAGGCAGGCAGAAAAAAAGGTAAAAAAAAAAGAAATAGAAAGAAAAGTCGAAAAAACAGAAACAAGTCAAGTCCCTCGCCGCGCAGACAAAAGTAAAAAAATCAGCAAACAGGAAGGGTGGTCAGGACAGGCAGTGAAAAAAAGGTAAATGGTAAAAAAAAAACAAAAAAAAAAAGGCTTGGATCAAAACAGGAAATCAGAATAAGAATGCTTGACAAAATGCTTAAGAGTGCTAGTGAGGCAACAAACATGCAAGACATGATGATGAAACACTGATCTGTTATGCAGGTGTAGACAGCAGTGCACACTTAGCTTGACAGCAGGAGAAGGACAACAGCTTGAGAAAATTGAAGAAGTACGTTAGTAAGTAGTAAAAATTCCTAGTTTAACCTATCCTGACCTAGTGTTAGTAGTAATTTAATTAACAACATAAACGAAAACGTAACATAAAATGAACACATGGTTATGGTTTTAGTATTAGTAATACTGATCTATTATTAGTATATTAGTAATTAGACAAGGAGAGAATGAATGAATTAGGAGTGTGAGTGACAGAAGAGAAAAAACAGCATGAACGCAAGGCTGCTGAAAAAAACTGGAAATATGTATGCAAAACTAATAACTAACTAAGAGAAATACACAATAAGGGTGACATATAACAAACAATAAAAATAAACAATGCGTGGAACGGTTAGAACCGTAACACATACACACACATAGACACATACACACACTCTAATACACACACACACTAATACACACACATAGACACATACACACACTCTAATACACACACACACTAATACACACACATAGACACATACACACACTCGCACGTAGTTAATCAAACATTGGCATGCACACACAAATGCACACACATACTTACATGCAGCCAAAGACACAGTAGTGTTAGTTTACCTCTTCTCTGGGGTTTTGGACCTGCCCTGAACCTCGTGTCGGCATTGTTTGTAGTGACTAAATTAGAAATGTCTGCAGAGAGGGATTTTTGGAGCCATATGTTTGAATGGTACTTTCTGACAGACCTTTGGGCAAACGTTTAATGGACACAGAACAGAGGACATTTTTGGCTAAATTAGGATGAACTCTGCATCAGCACTGTTTCCACTGGGGTCTCCGTCCCCCCTGTTTACCACAGAGACAAAAATCAAATCTCCATTCAGGATCTGCCTTGAGAGGTTGTGTTATCTTTTTTAAACAGGAAAAATTGGTTAAGTGGTTAAGCAGCATAAACTCTCAGAAATAAAGGTACAGTGGAGGTACATTTTTTTTCTATAAGAAACACATTTCCCAAATGTACCCTGAAAGTTAATAATTGATATATAACAATCATGTTCTATTTGGGTACTAGTAAGTACCTTTTCACGCAAAAAAAGGTACAAATTAATTATGTATTGCTGGCTAGAGGTGCAATCTTATGTGCCTATAGGGTGCCACTCCAGTGACAAGCATTTGTACCTTTTTAGGGACTTTTCATATCTTTTTATTTCTGAAAGTGTACAGTACCTGAGAAAACAAAGCAGAAACAGAGGATGGTATTTAGAAGTGGCAGAGCTATGACTGGGGACTGGGACTGACTCAGTGAACTGCCCACTCCTGCTGTCTGGTGCATCACATCAGGGATACTTTGGTTCATAATAACATATTGGAATTCTATACTTCACTTTCTACAGAGAAACATCTGAAGGCAGGGTCAGAATGTCAATCAATGGATTCCAGTTTTTACTTGTTAATGTGTCTGGAATGCCAATGCCAAGTTCTTGTCATCCACAAACACACAGGCATGTTTAGGCGGATGAAGACAACTTTCTTTGAGCACTGAAATAAAGATTTTTCACTTTCATAATTCAAAATAATGAAATATATAACTTTTCTCTGTGTCAGATAAAGTGTTCACACCAGCTGTGCTTGAATGGGAAATAGGTGTCTTGGACATTAACTCTCTGGGGACGACCATGTTGCCGGTGACATGGAATCTGTGCTCATACGTTTTGTTTAATAACTTTGCTCTCGAAGTTGTTTAATAACTTCGTTCTGTAGGAACTTACCGTGAATGGTGGTGTGAAGCCTAGCCTTGGAGCCCACGTCTGTGTTTCTAGACCAACCAGAGGTTTCTATATCGACGAGCCAATTGGAGCCATTTTTTTGTGCAGTGGGATGCAAGCTACCTTGCTGCTGACGATAAAAGTGCTTATCAAGATGGGCTTGACCCAGTCGAGGATTTCTAAGTATATTTATTTACCATTTTTGAAATGAAAACGAAAATACTAAGGTTGTTCTGTAATTTGTGGATTTTGCCATAAATATAGTCTCCTAAAAACAATCTATGATAAAATACCACACAGAACCAGTTTGTGTTGAAAAAAAGATCTGCAATATCTGATGCCATATAGGCTTACATATATGTAATAGTAACTATCCGAGGGTACCAAAAAATTCAAACAGAGGGTTAAACACGAAAGAGGTCAGGCTTGCCTGCAGATTTTCTTTCATGGGGTTATGTTCCTCGACAGTAGGCCTTTCTGTAGTGTCCTTCAGTTCCCATCAATCAGTGATGTGATCACAGCGAGAGCACTCAAGTGCCCTATCAGAGAGCAGATTCCCTCTCCATTCACTCTTGACAGCCGATGCCTGTGATGGAAGCATTTTATCCATCAAGTATATTCCTCCATTGATTAAAACTGAACATGTTTCTGTTCAGTGAATGGTGGGAAGAGGAGTTGGAGGTTCATGCAAACTCTTAAGACTGTTATTTATAACTTTTGTTCAATCAGAGTCCTTAAGTTATTAAAGTCAATGACTTTTAGGGCCAGATTCAGAGTTGAGATAAGCACGCGCAAATGGGACCGCAAAACCGCATAGCTTAAGCTATTTGTGATTCAGACATTTGACTTATCTTCTGTTTTAAGCGTCTCTGCAGTATATATGTGGCATTACGCACGCGGGGTGGAGATTTGATGAAAATGAGGCATGTCTGCAAATCGTGCAAGATACGCGTATTCAGAGTTTCCACTTAATAATTCTTTCCGCGCAACTTTGTTCTGAAAAAAAGGTAGTTTATGTTTAGCGCCGCCAATAGATGATTATGGGGCGGCTGTGGCTCAGGAGGTAGAGCGGGGCGTCCGCTGATTGCAGGGTTGGCGGTTCGATCCCCGGCTCCTCCTGTCCACATGTCGAAGTGTTCTTGGGCAAGACACTGAACCCCAAATTGCTCCCAATGAGCAGGCTAGCACCTTGCATGGCCGCTGCCGCCATTAGTGTGTGAATGTGTGTGTGAACGGCTTTGGATAAAGGCGCCATATAAGTGCAGTCCATTTACCATTCCATTTATTATGAAAAATACAGCATCTTTCGCAAAAATTTATATTAGAATGAGTTCATGTTCTTTGAAAATAATATTGGTCTTATTTTCCTTTGCCTAGCCTAATTACAATTATCAAAAATCTGTCATAAAAAGAAAAATACGTACAAGTAGGCTATGATTGACCATCTGGTATATCATACCAGACCAATATTATATGGAATAATTGATAGACAGTGTCTGGATCATGTTCGCTTTGACCGAGAGATGATTTGTATCAGTACAGCTTCACCAAAATTATTGTTGAAATGAAGTTGAAAACATCGCATATAGGCTCTTTTGTTACACCGCTGTAGGCTACATTTTTTTTTACATCTTTATTAGGTACATTGTTAAAAAAAAATGGAATGAAGAAGGATACAGTTATTACTGCTTAATAAAATACAATTTTATTCCGTTTCTCTTTTACTTTTCTACCTTTTCACATTATATAAACAGTATTAAATGTTATATTTTGAAAGAAGCGTTTCATATTGATAAATCCAATACAGAATTACAATATGCAATATTGCTGTTATACAGTATACTCTCACCTTAATATTGCATTCTCTAACATTCTGTGGAGTTAGCCACCTTCTTCACCTCCATGTTAAATATTAACATACATACCGTATATTGATGCCTACTAAGTCACTGTATTTTTACAGATGTATAATATAGTTATTAATAATTAATTAAGCATTTATAACTGCACTAAAAGTTTCACAGTATCAGTAATACAATATAAGTCAGCAATTTCAACCATAAAAATGTGTATATATTACGTACTGTTTAATTCAGACAGTGCTAGACTTGAGTATGTTCAGGGCAAGTGGACAATGCCAGCTAACCCATTTAAGGACCTGCTAACAAAATTATTTGCAGCACTTAGCTGAACATCCAAAGACTATTTTGAGCGTGACAGAGTGACACATTGCCACACTGCTTTCACCGACCGTTCTGAGGACGGTGAAATGCGCCTTTGGGCAGCGATCATTAAGGGAAAGACAGGCTTCTCTTGTGAGCTTTGTAAAAAATAAAATCTGACTCTTGCATGCACCCAATGGACCCTGATGACTCCAGCTGTTCCTGTCTCTCTCTATTCAGTGGAGACTGGCTCCCAGTCAGCCTCTCCAGCAAGAACAATCCAGGCACCGGGGCATCCGTTGGTCAGTCGCACCCTTGAATACGTTCTGCCTCCCTGCTGACTTTTGTTAAATGCACCGTGTTTTAAATGGCCCCGTGCCACACGATGTTCCTCTAACCTGAAATGGTTCATTGCTTGTAAGAATGGAGCTTTCAAGGCTCAACAAACACCACTAAAAGGCAATTTTACCTGCAGGCACCGAACCGGGCTCTGCTCTGCCTTATTGTTCTATAGGAATTGCAGTCTGTTATCGCCGAGATGGTAGAGAAATCTCACAGGTTCCTGGCGGTAGACGTCCCCGGAGAGAGGGAAGCGTCTCTGCGTCTGCAGGGATATTTTTTCTGTTCTGTTCGTGAAAGTTCTCTTTCTAGACTTTAGAAGTCACGATGTCCAACTTCCCAAAGGGGAAAGAAATGATGCCTGGAGATGAGATCATGTTTTCTCTCAGTTGACTGCTTCTCGTGCGGGATTCTTGTGGCGAACGCAGAGAAGGGACTGTAGACACGGCACCCCTGTGGCGGTTGGCCGTCTGACCTCACATTCGAAGCAAGCTCAGCGCCAAAAGAGAAAGAAGAGACCCGCGTGGCAGAGCAGTGTCCGGTCGGCATTGATCAGAAATGAATGCGCATTCCTCATTTCCTGTCTCTGAAATGCCGGTGTGTGGGTGCATTAGGTCCAATTCTCTACAGTAACGCTTTCGATCACAAAGATGCACTTTCCGAGTTTCCAACGTTGTGAGAACATTAAAATGCTCAGGTGGAGCCTTCGCTGGCTTATGATGCATGTGTAGAACTGAAAGCATTTCAGCACTTTGGAATAGTTTTTGGCTTTTGTGTTTGTTTCCCCATTATTGTGGAGCTCTTCATTTAGCCTGAAAGCAGCCCTATTTCAAAGCCAGTATCTGAGATACTAACTCATTATTTTGAGAATGTTTCTCATTATTTTGAGATACTAAGTCATTATTTTGAGGTACTAAGTCATTATTTCGAGATAAGTAAGTAATTATTTCGAGATACTAACTCCTTATTTTGAGATACTAACTCATTATTTTGAGACACTAAGTCATTATTTTGAGATACTAAGTCATTATTTTGAGGTACTAAGTCATTATTTCGAGATAAGTAATCGCACAATATCAAACTAAGGCTGCGGTCCAATCCATTAAATGTTATGCCCTCCTACACTTCTCCTCGCCACTTCCACTTGGGAGGATGTGACGCAGCACCAAAACAACACGAGTAGACACTCAAACCGACGGGGAGGAGCAAGGAAGGGAGCGGAATTATTTTTGAATTGGACCGCACTTGCACTCCGAAATTTGCCAGAGCCAGTGATGCCAGCAGACCATTGACAAATTAATTTGTGCAAAACCTTCCCATAAATAGTATAAGACGGCAAGCTCCAGCCAACATCTCAATTTTTATTCTGGCAAAAGAGCAAACTAGAAAATGATTATCAATCAATTTATTGATAGACAGAACTTTCAAATACTTCATAAGCAGGAATGGGGAATAATACACTTGTATGTTACAAAATACTTCCGAATCAAATGTATTAAAAAAACAGCAATCAAGACAGTGGATGCATAGCCTCGATTGCTTTGGAGGTAGCACAGAAGTATAAAACATAAAAGAGGCGAGTGACCCGCATTGAATATGAAATCCAAGAAAAAATTATTTTTAATAGCCTGGGCTATTGCCCATAAGCTTGCACTGGCTCATTTGCTGGATACTCGCTGAATGGCAACGAGCTGATTATGTAGCTAGTTATCGTTAACTGGCCTGAAATAATCATTCTAAGACTGAATCCTAGTAGGATAACATTAAACTTTTCGCTGGAGATATGTTTTAAAGCAATTTTAACAAAGCACTAAATCAATGTTCTTTCCCAATTTATTCAACATTTCAGTTGTGCAATAAAAAAACTTTTAAAATATTGCTTAATCGCTTATACTTGAGTGCCGCTTTTCCTATTTTTTAATTTTCTTCCCGGGAGATATGTAAAGGCATTAAAGTTAAACTTCTGAAAAATGGAAGCTTGGGGTTATAGTAAAGCATTCTGGGCAATTTCACTGCCCGTCTTGTTGACTCGAGCTAAATCGAGGGTCGAGGGATAAATTTCACTTGCATTTCACTTGTATCAACGGATTGGACCGCACTCGCCCTTGGCAACGCCCAACTTCTGATTTCTAATGGGGATTCCCCCAAGTGGAAGTGGCAAGGGGAAGTGCAGGAGGGCAGAACGTTTAACGGAATGGACCGCAGCCTAAAAAACCTCCGGACCCTAGAGAGAAAGCTACAAAAGTATGGCGCGGGATACGTGCCACAAATAAGACTACTGATTGGCCGGCCCCGGCAAATTATATAGCGACTGATAAGCCGGCGCTGGTAAATGAGAAGCCGGCTATTGATTCGCTGAGGCTGGTAATCTCGTAACTCACGTGCCTAGCACAGCTACCCACTAGATTTGCGACTGACTTGGCTGGTCACTAGCATTCCTAGGCTGGTAACTCACATGCCTAACACAGCTAGGCTACCCACTGGATCCACTTGGGTCTGCTAAGCTTTGTCTCACCCACTTGCTTCTGCTGCTTTGGCGCATATGAAGAAACAACACATAGACCTATGCAAATTTCGAGAACGTTTTTTGTAAGTCATTGTTACTAGATACTAAATACTAGATACTGTAAGTAATTGTTTTGAGATACTAACTCATTATTTTGAGATACTAACTCATTATTTTGAGAATGTTTCTCATTATTTTGAGATACTAAGTCATTATTTTGAGGTACTAAGTCATTATTTCGAGATAAGTAAGTAATTATTTCGAGATACTAACTCCTTATTTTGAGATACTAACTCATTATTTTGAGACACTAAGTCATTATTTTGAGATACTAAGTCATTATTTTGAGGTACTAAGTCATTATTTCGAGATAAGTAATCGCACAATATCAAACTAAGGCTGCGGTCCAATCCATTAAATGTTATGCCCTCCTGCACTTCTCCTTGCCACTTCCACTTGGGAGGATGTGACGCAGCACCAAAACAACACGAGTAGACACTCAAACCGACGGGGAGGAGCAAGGAAGGGAGCGGAATTATTTTTGAATTGGACCGCACTTGCACTCTGAAATTTGCCAGAGCCAGTGATGCCAGCAGACCATTGACAAATTAATTTGTGCAAAACCTTCCCATAAATAGTATAAGACGGCAAGCTCCAGCCAACGTCTCAATTTTTATTCTGGCAAAAGAGCAAACTAGAAAATGATTATCAATCAATTTATTGATAGACAGAACTTTCAAATACTTCATAAGCAGGAATGGGGAATAATACACTTGTATGTTACAAAATACTTCCGAATCAAATGTATTAAAAAAACATCAAGATGGTGGATGCATAGCTTCGATTGCTTTGGAGGTAGCGCAGAAGTATAAAACATAAAAGAGGCGAGTGACCCGCATTGAATATGAAATCCAAGCAAAATTTATTTTTAATAGCCTGGGCTATTGCCCATAAGCTTGCACTGGCTCATTTGCTGGATACTCGCTGAATGGCAACGAGCTGATTATGTAGCTAGTTATCGTTAACTGGCCTGAAATAATCATTCTAAGACTGAATCCTAGTAGGATAACATTAAACTTTTCGCTGGAGATATGTTTTAAAGCAATTTTAACAAAGCACTAAATCAATGTTCTTTCCTAATTTATTCAACATTTCAGTTGTGCAATAAAAAAACATTTAAAATATTGCTTAATCGCTTATACTTGAGTGCCGCTTTTCCTATTTTTTAATTTTCTTCCCGGGAGATATGTAAAGGCATTAAAGTTAAACTTCTGAAAAATGGAAGCTTGGGGTTATAGTAAAGCATTCTGGGCAATTTCACTGCCCGTCTTGTTGACTCGAGCTAAATCGAGGGTCGAGGGATAAATTTCACTTGCATTTCACTTGTATCAACGGATTGGACCGCACTCGCCCTTGGCAACGCCCAACTTCTGATTTCTAATGGGGATTCCCCCAAGTGGAAGTGGCAAGGGGAAGTGCAGGAGGGCAGAACGTTTAACGGAATGGACCGCAGCCTAAAAAACCTCCGGACCCTAGAGAGAAAGCTACAAAAGTATGGCGCGGGATACGTGCCACAAATAAGACTACTGATTGGCCGGCCCCGGCAAATTATATAGCGACTGATAAGCCGGCGCTGGTAAATGAGAAGCCGGCTATTGATTCGCTGAGGCTGGTAATCTCGTAACTCACGTGCCTAGCGCAGCTACCCACTAGATTTGCGACTGACTTGGCTGGTCACTAGCATTCCTAGGCTGGTAACTCACATGCCTAACACAGCTAGGCTACCCACTGGATCCATTTGGGTCTGCTAAGCTTTGTCTCACCCACTTGCTTCTGCTGCTTTGGCGCATATGAAGAAACAACACATAGACCTATGCAAATTTCGAGAACGTTTTTTGTAAGTCATTGTTACTAGATACTAAATACTAGATACTGTAAGTAATTGTTTTGAGATACTAACTCATTATTTTGAGATACTAACTCATTATTTTGAGAATGTTTCTCATTATTTTGAGATACTAAGTCATTATTTTGAGGTACTAAGTCATTATTTCGAGATAAGTAAGTAATTATTTCGAGATACTAACTCCTTATTTTGAGATACTAACTCATTATTTTGAGACACTAAGTCATTATTTTGAGATACTAAGTCATTATTTTGAGGTACTAAGTCATTATTTCGAGATAAGTAAGTCATTATTTTGAGATACTAAGTCATTATTTTGAGATACTAACTCATTATTTTGAGATAAGTAAATCATTATTTTGAGACACTAAGTCATTATTTTGAGATACTAACTCATTATTTTGAGGTACTAAGTCATTATTTCGAGAAAGCTTCTCATTATAATGACTTACAGAATCTTTTTTTTTTCCATCACATTGGCGGAAATGGGCTTCCATATCATTCTGACCGTGATTCTGAAACATTGGTTATTGTATGTAGGCCTACCTCCAAAGAGCAAAAAGCTTGGTAAACATAGGAAGGTCTAAGATGTCTCCAAACCGATAACTGTGGCCTTATGTCATCTGGTGTGTGCCGGAATGTCATTTTTGCCTTTGTCACATTGTTCCTGTTGCGGAATTTCACAAAAACCGTGACCGTCCACAATTTTTTGTTAGATTTTAAGTTGTTGAATTTCTTTATTATTACTTACTTTCTTGTAATCACTAAGGGTTTGTTTTGGAAATCATGATTGTCTGCAGTCTTGTCTGGATGGAGCTATTAAATGGTTGCCATGGTGAATCATACGGTGCATGTAGCTGAGTTTTTGTCACGTAGAGCTCCATTCTGCCCCATAGAATCTAAACTGACATAGTCCATGGTCTCTACGGCCTCCAGATTTTGTCCAGAGTTTTTCTCCAGTGTTGACTCTACAGCTTAGTTTTTTTCACCTAATTGATCACCTAAATTAATGGAAAAAATATTTGTATTTAAAAAAGTTTCACTTGCTTTTATTTAATAATTTTAAATTAAGCAAAAATGCTGATTGAATTCAGGCCTCTCTTTTTTGGGGGAAAACAACAATTCACTTTGTTTTATTGCTCCTTTATTATTCAGTCTTATTACAGAACTAGCATCTTTGGATTTGGTTCTTTCAGCCATTTCTTTATGTTGCCAAAAGAGCAAACACTGTGTAACACTGGATTTATAAAATTGATCCAAAACCATCTGTATTTAGACTCTCTTTAATTGTGTCTTTACAGCGTACATTTGCCTTAAATTCAATTATGGTATTTTGTGCTAACAAGAATAATGTAGGCTGCTGAAGATGCTATGCTGTCATGTGCAAATTCATTATTTTAATTAATATAATTAATTATTATTATGTTTTTTAATAGCACAAATGTTTAGCTTTCCAATTATAGTCAATTAACGGAAACAGGTCATCCTCATCTCTAGCAGTGCTGTTGCCTCAGCAATAATGTGAAACTGAAGAGAAGCAAAGCAAGGAGAGGGGCGAAGGATGAGGAGAGGGGCGAATCCCCCAATAAGAGAGCAGGGGTTTGACAGCAATCTGCTGATTGGCCACGTTCATGAGGAAGTGCTGAGTGGCGTCTGGCGGGGGAACTGGTCAAAGTGCCGTAGCTAAGCAGCCACCCTCTCTGGCAGGCCACCAGCCACTGCTCCACCCTGCCATAACTGGTTAAGCAGGATACTAAATAACGGCCAGCTCTCATTACACCCCTGGCAGAGAGAGCCAGAGTTTACGACTCGTCCCGCGGGGGTTCCCTTCTCCACCCGCTACTGCTGCGATTGGCTTTAAGCACTGGGGGTAGCTATGCCTTAACTGAAAACCAAAATGCCATGCTTGAAATAAACCTGCCAATCACGCAACCCACTCCAAAAGGGACTGGCACAAATAGCTACAGGACGCACAGCAGGCTGAAGAGTGTACTCTCTTTGAGTGCACATAAGCGTCTGTACTCCTGATGTAAACATGCCTCGTGTGGATGCGGATGTTCTCCGTGTGTGGTATCCATCAGACGACTTCCTCTGTAGGTGATGCAAGCATCATACGGTAAGCATAGTGGAACAGTTATGTGGTCGCAGGTCCACACAGTCTGGAGTGAGAGCGCTGACAGGCAGGATTATATTTGGTGTGTGTAGTGTTTGTCCTGCCACAACAACCATGACGGGGAAAGAGGGTCCTGTTTTAGGGCTAGAAAGCCGTGCCAGACGCTCCGGTGCAGATACCTGTGCCCCCACCCCCTCGTCTGCAGGCCTCACAGACAGGTGATGACATCAGTCATCAGTCAGTCTCTGATGTTGGAACACAAACTCGGTTCCTGTGCCTGTTCCTTTTCTAGCATTCCGTGTGATTTGCCACCTATCGTCAGTGAGACATGGCCAGTGCATTAAATCTAATCCCAGTAATGGATGCTCAATGTGCTTCAAATGCACGGCTGCCTTTGGACTAATCAAAGTAAAGTTCACGTCAGATGTGTTTTCGTGTTTTATAAATTATTCAGGTATTATTATTCATTTGATTGCTGATTTCACGTTTTCTTGACAGTGTCTCCTCTTATGTTCTTTTATGTGCTAATGAACAATGTTAATGATGTTCCTTCAACCAAAGATGCGATGTTATGGAATATTAAACTAACGAGAATGACCTCATTCATGTGCAGGGGCACTATTCCAAACGTGCACTTTTCATTTTGAACATGTTTCTTGTTTACATGCATGTATTGCTTAATTTCCTATTAATAATTTCCATTAACAAGCAGACGGCCACTCAGGCTTAATTCAATGTGAGTACTTGCAGTCTCATTCACAGGGAGATAGCCGTCTTATTTAATGGTACAAGGGTGATATTACCTTTAGTTTTTGTTAATATATCAATCAGACAGTTTAAAAATATGATTTATACCCCACATGACAAAAACTGAAGATAATAACTTGAAATGTGAGGCTTGTGCCGGAAGTATGACATATGTCAAACCAGCATTTCAAATGCTAAAATCTCCATTCTGAAGTATTGGTCTTTATTTGCTGCTAACTTTTAGAAAGTTGTTTGTTTTTGCAGGTGAACTTTGTTTTGCCAGTTACATGTGAAGGGAATAGCAATAGGCTCCAAATGCAAATGGAAATCTGCGAATGAAAATATGTAGAAACGATGAATAGTGACAGCTCCTGGGAGAATTATTGTGTCTTGAATCTTTAAAGCAATCAAATGCACAGATGTGCTCTCCATAAAGCTATGAAAGGGCCCGTTGTGAATGTATTTTAAAATGCCCACAGTTATTATTCAGATTGTTTATGAGCTGTGTATAGTAAATCATGATGGATACAAATAAATGCAAGTGACAAACTGGAAATACATTTATATCTATACATTGCAAAGATATTTTGGTGGTATCTTGATGATACCATCAGTGATATACTGTACATTTATGTGTATCTCAGTAATCTCAGACATGAAGCATGTTATTGCTGTAATACTTTCAAAAAAGTTGTTTTTCAATAAATTTATACTACAGCTACAACCTAGTTCGTTGCAAATATGAAATCATACTATCTGCTACGGCTGAAATGGGTCAAAGCAAGACCTCTGCGTGGACTTGCAGAAACCAATCTACAAACCGTTTTGATGACAGATGTCAGTAGTGCATACTTGCCAACCTTGGAACCTGAATAATAGGGGGATTTTCTAAAGAACGGCAGGGGGACTCATTGGACCTCTCTCGCAAGCTACATAACATTTGCGCGCTGTCCATTGAAGCTCCCACGTGGGGGTTTCAATACCTCTCGCAGGGTTTGAGTTGCTCTTGCGGGACCTTTCTTGCTCGGTACCTAACTGGGAAAGTCAGGAGAGTTGGCGAGCGAATATGCGGTATTCAGACAGACATGTGAAGAACAGTGTCTGATTAAGTTGTGTTTTGTCTAGTTACTGATTTTACGTTACTCCATCTGCATCTACTTCATATGACATTATTATGTTCAATCTTATCAGAAGAAGAACACAGTTACACTGTGTTTCCCATGTTAATTAAGCCTTTAAATTCAGCCATCATGTTCAGTGTTATGCACACAGTGCAGAATAGTACACAGTCTAGCAAAAATAAGTGAAAGAACAAACTGCTATATGATACAAAAGCCAAAGCCAAGGTTGACCACCATGTCAGGTATCCTTTGTTCAGTGCAAGCTTATACATTAGGCATATACTTATGGGCATACTTTTCTGAGACTTCTTTGAATTCTTCCTTTCTCTTAATATTGCAGTAAGATTTCTGTGTATACGTTTACTACTCTATATGAGCCCATCAAACTGAAATGCATCAGAGATAATTTAACACTAAACATTTCCATGTGCCTAATGGCCCTTTTTTCCGATATTTCATTCTCTGCACAACGGACAGGTTTGTGACCACTTGATTCCTAAGGTTTAAAACTAGTGCAAAGGAACAAAGCTAATGTAGCAAGTATAAACACAGAAATCAGAATTAAGAAGACATTCCCGTGATAAATTTTTCACAAGCATTGTGCACAAAATGAGCTTCTAGGAGAACCGCCATAAATTTTATGGCTTGTAAGTGTTTAAACATGCTGAGTTTGCACAGCTCTGTAGCTGTACTGCTTGTAATTAACTTAATTTTCCACCTGCTCGAGAGAGAAAAAAAGGTTGCTCTTTGTGACTCAATTATCATATAATGAAGAGGGAACGAGAGCCTGCACCTGGACTGGATACCAACAGCCTGCAGAACCCTTCACCCGCCTTTTCGCTACAGAGTTCAAACACTCATTTCTAATTGTTATGTGGAGATGTTTACTTAAGCATTCAACCAGTCATCTTAAATTCATTTGTATGTATCCTATGTGGGTGTGTATTCATGCTCCCTTGTGGACATGACACTATATAATTTGCACTGTGCTCAGCTTTACATAAGTGTACAAATAAACTTTGTAACAAACTTGTTGAATGCCTGCTAATATCCTAACATAAATTATTTTTTATGTGAGATGAATGTCAAAAACAATTGTGTTAAGTCTGTAAGTGTCTTAAATAGAAAGGAAAAAGGGCTATAGTTCAAATAGTCCAGTCTGTAGATAATAATTACTTGAGAACTTTGATGTTAGATTTTTTAATTGGAGTTAGGACTGCAGATTAATTGACCCATGGGGAATTGAGGAGACATCATACTCCTTAGAAACCTAGAAACTGTTCTAGTCAACATTTTTATAGACATATTTTATGCATATAGTTAGGCGCCATGGCCAAACTTTACACACAATTTTGTGGTATTTCATGAATCCGTTCGGACGTTATTTGCCTTTTTGTGGGAAGCCACACCCTCTGCCAAGCCCCCCTTTGGCCAATTGATGTGAAAAGATTATGAGTTCTTCCTTGCCCCCCTGATCAACCTTTCCACAAAGTTTTGTGGTGTTACATGGATCCGTTCTGATGTTATGCCTTTTTGTGAAAAGCCACGCCCCCCTTTGGCCAATCGGCATTAAAAGTTCATCAGTTTTTCCTTGCCCCAAGACCAAGCTTTCCACAAACATTCATGCAAATCCATTCATAACTTTTGGAGATATCCGGTTAACAGTCGGACAGTCAGACAGACAGACAGACAGACAGACAGATGGAATGGGGTGGAAACTCTGTTGGTGGAGGTAATAAAGCAGCTCTGGAACGGAATAGCCCAAACCTGAATGTGAGGCATACCCTTTTATAACTCGTCTTAAGGATAACGTGTAGAACAGTTTTAAAGTGTTTGATTCTCATAGTTTCCAGTGATTGCACTCTATTCTATTCATATGGTGAAAGAAACATGTTTTTTTTCTACTACCGTCACCATCACTGACACACGTGTTGGCATCATTCTGTTTTCCTTCCATTGTCTGGCCTCAATTGTCTTAAAGCTATTTTTTTTAATCCATAATTGGCCCAGGTTTTTGATGAGGTACTGTCAAAAGAAACATCTTTCTATTTTTTGTTTTAGTGTAAAAGTGTGAGATATTATGGTTCAGAGTATGTTCGAATAATGATGCCGATCAAAGTCTCAGTGCTAAAAATAAGTAGCACATTGTGTCCATGGAAGGGCTTTATGTAGTCTGCAGTCTGGAAACTTAAGCATTTGTTATATTTAGCATGTCATTTTATTTTTGTGTGAAGTCACTATTCATGCAGATGATTAATTGACGTTACTTGGTCTAAGAGTCGTATAAAAGGCCCAAGTAAAAGGCAAAGTAAACCAAAAAAAGAAAACCACAACACAGAAATCTAAATACAAATGCAGTACAAGAAAAGCCTGTTTTCTAGCCTGTGTGAGCAATTTCAGAAGTTTTACCATCTTCTTTCCACTGCAGAGAAATTCCCCTTTTCTGACAGCATGACACCGCTAGTGTACTATACCAGCACTTGGGATGCAGAAGGCTAATTCATTGTCCACTTATGAACTTACTGCATGCTGTACTTATGGTTTGCAGCAAACAGAAGTGGTCATTTTAAGGTAAAGCTAAAGTAAAGCTTCCTGTCAGAACGGAGCAACATTCAACCCTCATAAAAGGCGTACAATGCCATTGACATTCATAACATCTTGCATTGTGTTCTGTGAAGGGTTGTTATAAAATAGGACAGATAGAGGTGGGGTTGGAAGAATAATTAGGTCAATAGAAATCAGGACGACTACCGGGGTGAATCAGTTCTGCCCTAGCCGTGGCCCCACTCTTCTCCTTGTTCGATGAACCTCACCTCTACCAAACCCCAATTACAGAGAGTCGCATGCAGCTGTGTGACTTACTCTGTCCACGGTAAGCACAGTTTCAGTGCTGTGCTCAGACTGATTAGTAAAATGTGGCTTTGTGGTACTCCCACAAAAGCCCAATGGTGCACTAAGCATTAATGGAATGAGCATTAAGCAGGAATAAGAGGCAAAAGAAAAATGCCTTGCATATGAAAAATGTGACACGCAGTGTTTTATATGTGTGTTTTCTTGTGGGCCGTCAAACTGACAGAAAAACAGGGCTCTTTATCTCATTGTTCTTCCCTTTTTCCCCACTGCTGCTTCTGGTAATTAATTGGTCCACACAACCGTCTGTCAATGGATCGCTTTGAAAATCATTCTAGGTAAATATTTTTTATTCCACCTGTCGCACACTCGGCAGATGAGAAGTGAGTCATGCTCACAAAAGGAACTGGGTCCCCATTAAAATCCCCCCTTTATGATTTAAAATATTTATGAGTAATCAATTGTCTGCACCATCTTGTTTTATCCGTTTTCTTCTCGTCTACTGATGAGTTTTTGGCTTTTATTCTCTTGCATCTTTTCCTGGTGGAAGATTCCTTTATTCAGGCATTGCGGTATAGTCCAATGAAACGCGGTGAGGAGATTTAATAGCTTTTTATGGAAAAGGTACTTGTCATCCAGGCATCAAGCACCTGACTGAACTAGTCTGCCTCTGCTAAAAGCCTGCCACTTTGCCTTTTCTAGTATCCTCTCAGTTTCGCATGACGTCATCAGCTGGAATCCTGGTTGCTTTGTTCACCCACGTAAGCAAAGAAAACAGTCAAAGGCGTGTGCGACTATGCTGTCTGTGCAGTGTCCGTGCGCTAGTGCTCATGCTTCTGGTTGCTCATTTATTCTGGGTATTGATTTGCTCAGCTGGTGTGGTTTGGCTTGAAAGCATTTATTTAAAAAACGCTTCTGTTTTGAACAGTGGTTACGTGAACAATGTTCTGAAACTTGGTTTGTTAATAATCGATGTGTTTATTTGCAATCCATCTGAAGATTTTAAGACCTGTAAACCACGCTCGACCTCCCTTGGCAGATTACACTTCCTCTGACTAAGAAAATGGCTTCTCTTGCCAGAATCCTCCCCAGATTGCACAGGGAATTAATTGCATGCGGCAATACACGCCCAGTCCCCTGGCGCTCTGAGCTGTGGGCTGATCAAAAGCCTTTCTGCTGGAGAAGGCTCGCCTTCATAAGCCTCTTGTTTTCCACTGTGCCTCCTCTTTGTCATCACATAGCATCTTCTGTGTCGGTGACACTTAGAACACACATCAAAGCTCCCAAATCTGTACCTGCATGAACATTTCCATGCAGATGTGCATTCAGCCGGAATGTCTCGCAGTAGGGGAGGACTACTCGTAGCACACGGAAGGTGTAGTACCCGTGGCAACAGCCAGTAGTGGAAATACATGTAACGGAGCTACATGCTGTACGTACATACAACGGCGTTTTCCAGTAGCATGCGGTAGCTTGTCTGCTTTAAAAAACAATCAACTTTCAAGTAGCAAAGTAATTTTTTTTAACTCCCGAGTTAAACTGCAGAAGCAAGATTAGCTTTTTAAAATTGGTTGAAATTGCAAAATAACAGCCTATGTGCAACTTGTGCAACTGTCTCTACTTGGCATGCGGAGTACTGTCTGTGCTTTCTGGCCGCTTGGCATGAAAGTGAGGTCTGGTAAAATCAACTCGTGCAAAAAGCGATTCCTGTTCGCATAAATTTTCCTAAGTATGAGTGAAAGTTCCTCGGACAAAATCGCGGATGGAAAGCTGGAGTCTGCAGTACCATAGATGTGCCTTCCATCATTGTTTCAGTGAATCAATGAGATTAACTTAGTCGACTGCTTATTTAGCAATGCAAGGCACATTGTGTTAGTGTTATAAATATAAATGAACTGTATTATTTGGAGAGTGTGATTAGGCTTTAGCCGGTTATTTTAGCTTGGTGAGTTTGGATTTATGAGATCATGAACGAGCAAGGGTCAAAAATGTATCTGGTTAGCTTATGTTAGGTCATTCTTTATTAAAACTGAACATAAGTTCATGAGATGTCATCTTGAACATTTCTCCCATAAACACCACTTGAGAAAACATGTGGCTAAATTAACTGTTTACTTATTAATAAATGTTTTTTTATTTAACAGAAGATTCATTTAGCCCATTTTGCCAGTTTTGTACCGTTCTGTTTAAAGCTTTATAACTCCAGATGTCAACATTGGCTTAACCAATAATGGCTTAAATTAAAGAAAACCCTTGTATCGTTTATTACCATGCCTTATATTAATATTTGCAATTTGAAACAGTATACCTTGGTGTCCAAAAATCTATCCAAAATTGATAATTGTGCATTTGAGAGACATGAATCAATAGCCTCCTAATTAGGTTGTTGAACACATGTGTTTTAAGTTTTCATAATTTATTCCTTAAACTTAACACGATGCAGGTTTGGTCCCAGCTCCTTAGAAACACTGTGTGATACACAGGGCGTTCACTTTGTTCTTGAGAAATCCCAGTCACAAATATATTTTCTATCCATAGGGAAAGTGCTAATTTTAATTTCACTGTCTTCAGACAAGAGTTGGATGTATTGTGCAAGTAGATTAGTGATCAGAAAAAGTGGTTGAAAAGGACAGGTAATTCCCTTACTGAATAGTCAATCAATTACATTAAAATAAATGCAGCCTCTCCACGGCCGGTTGATTGATGGGGCTTCTCTTCTGGACTACGCACGGTACCCAGCTGCATTGGGACGACAAGAAAGGGCATTAATACAAAGCGGATGTATTAAAGTGTCTAGCCCGGAGTGATACACAGAGTAAAATGTGAAATAACTGCACCCAGTAAGACTCACTATCAGCGACTAAGAGATTTATTTTCCCCCATTAAAAATAACTTATAAGCCTCTCCACTAATTCTTGTCATTTACAGCATAATTAGTGTAGAAGCATTGTCTCTCCAAGTTGGCCGAGAGGAGCTTAAATAATGTAAAATGGCGCAGGAGGTTGGATGTATTATTTAACAGAGACCTCCTAAAGCCAACACTTGGGGGTAGGAACGGCACCGCCATAACATGAGCACGTGATGGCCGTTATTCTATTTATATCTCTACCAATTGCCTGTTGTCGGGGCGGTTGGGGGCCACTTTCATCAGCGCACGCTGCAACGGCTTCTCATGCTCACGGCCTTTCAATGTGCCTGTGGTGATAAGACTGTGTTTATTTCCCTTTTGTTTCTCACCATGTCTCATTTAGAGAACAACATTTTAATGTAATATAAACACTCAATCTTACACACCGTTTGGGAAAACAACGTTTAAAGGAGTTATTGAAGCCGAGCAGGATGTCGTATGCAAATCTTACGCGGACTGTGTGAGCACAGGTGTCCACGATCCTCTGAGGAAGTGCAGAAGTCTGCTTAACTTTGCTGTTAAATCCCTTGGCTGTGCACAGACTGTGCTATGGCCAGTGTGGCCTATATAATGGTTCTCAGCTCTGTACAATGTGGTCAATATAGCATGCTTCAACCTGGCCCTTCAGCCCTCTATAGTCAAGACACAGGAATAAGACATAGGGAGTGTGTAGAGCACTGCTATCTATCTGACATACTGAAGCTGTGCTTCATTGGGTCTGAACCCTGAAGACCACTGTTTGGGACTCCAGTCATTAATGCTCCACACCTTCACACAGACATCCAATACGGGCCTCCAGAGAATCTCCACAAAACCTTAGCGAGCTCCCTACAGCACAACATCAGAAACAGATCGGGGCCTCATAACTGTTGTCTGGCTTACTAATAAACACTAATAAACCACTTCACAATGTCAGCTTGTATGGAGAATCAATTAATAGAAGGTGTCAGTGCCAGTTGGAAATAGATGGGGCAGAACACTTCCCTTTAACCCGGTCATCAGTCTCAACCAGTTTTTGTTATCTCATGGTTCTGGTTCCATGATCTACCAGTGGAGTGAGGATGATACCTGCCGTAAATACACACCCGTTCTTATCATTTGTTTTTGTGATTGATATAGAGGTAAGAGGGGGGGAAATGTTTTCACTTCAGCATGTTTTTCTGTGTTTGCAGATAATCTTCCGGAAGATCATCGACGTGAAGAAGGAGGAAGAGGAGCGTCAGCGGCAGAAGAATGAGGTGACGATCTCCATCCCGGTGGACCATCCCGTCAGAAAGCTCTTCCAGAAGTTCAAGCAGCAGAAGGAGATGCGCAACCAGGGCTCCTCCCAGCTGGACCTGGAGAAGAACCAGCTGCAGGCGGAGCACCAGCTCAACCCCCACTCCCACCAGCACCATCCACTCCAGCACTCGCACCCCATGCAGAACGGGACCTCTACCACCGGCAGCAGCGTGGTGACCGTGTCCCAGATCACCCCCATCCAGAACTCTCTGGTGTACATCAAGACCAGCGAGCCCAGCAAGCAGAACAATCAGGACATCATGGAGCTTAAGCCCAGCCTGAGCGTCGGCGACCAGAACTGCCTGAAGGTCACCAGCCCCATGCGGCTCAAGCCGGCCAGCAACCGCGGCTGGATGCGCCTCAAAAACAACATGGCGGCTCCCGAGGAGAAGAAGGAGGAATGGAACAACGTCTCCAAAGCCGGCTCCATGGAGCTGCTCTCGGAGGACAGCAGGAGCCAGGACTTGGAGGGCAGGGACGGCGTGGAGGACGAGAAGAACCCCCTGCGCAAGACGGGCTCCTGTGACAGCGGAATCACCAAGAGCGACCTGCGCTTAGACAAGGCGGGGGAGGCGCGGAGCCCCTTGGACCGCAGTCCTCTTGACCTCAGCCCTATTCCTGTGGACGTGCGCCACCCCTTCTACCCGATCCCCGAGCAGGCCTTGCACACCACAATGCAGGAAACCAAGCTTGAGCTCAAGGAGGACATTCAGATGCTCAGCGGCCGAATGGCTACCCTGGAGTCGCATGTGGCCGAGATCTTGAAGCTTCTCTCTGAGAAGAGGAAGCCACCCCAGACTTCCGCCCCCAAAACCAAAATCAAACGCCAGGACATTTTTACCGTCTCCAGACCTGTCACACCTGACTCAGAGAAAGACGATGGACAGTTTTAAACTGTTCACTGTTCAATTTATTATCTATTTATTTATTGATTTATGTATTTATTTGCACCCATGCCCTTTCTCTCATTGAGGAGAGGAGGAAGAGAAACATATTTTGTGTAAAATGGACAAATTATTTTCCCTTGTAAATATGTATCTGCATGTCCAGCTGGATTCTGGCCTGCCAAAGAAACCTAATGACTGTAACTATTGCTTGTATATTATGCAGTTGACTGCATGCAAAATAATTTAAAGAAACAGAGAATTTATTGTTCTTAACTGTATCTCCAGGAATTTCGATTGTTTTAATGATGTCGATTCACAATGAAAAAATTCAGGGTTTGGAAATATGGAGAACATTTCCTGTCGATATTATATAAAAATATGAAATACATCAAAATGGTAGAAAAAAGTAATTAAATCAATAAATGGCAACATATCTTTTGTCATTTTAAGATCCTTGCTTCACCTTTTTGGATTTTTTTCATTTACAGTTTGATATGATTTTTTACATTTTGCACTGCATGGCAGATTTCTGTCAAAAAACCTGTTACACATGTTAAATTGACTCTGATACAGTTAATTTTACTCTGATAGAGTACATTTGATCCGTCTTGGACTCATATAAATTATGTTAGAGTTAAATGAACACTAAAATTTTACTATGTACATGGTCATATATATATATATACAGTGCCCTCCACTATTATTGGCACCCCTGGTAAAGATGAGTAAAAAGGGTTATAAAAAATTCATAGTTTGGTGAATTAGCTTAATCTCACACTGACAAAAATTAGAAAAATCCAAGCTTTAATTGAAGTAAATTTATTATGAGAAAAAAAAATCCCTCATAAAATTTTTTTTTTTTTTAACAAAACCACGTGTGCCACAATTATTGGCACCCCTGCATTTATATGTACGTGGAATAAAGTAAACATTTTTAATATTTGGTCGTATATCCTTTGCATGCTATGACTTGTGACCCAACAACATCAAAAGACTCTTGATATCGTATTTTCTGGTACTACAAGTGATACTATAACGTCTCTGCATTTGAATGGATCTCTATGGGAATTGGTGGGTGGGACTAGATTTAGCTGTAAATTATGCTGGAACAGTTTAGAATACATGGTTGGTAAAATGGTTGTAATCATCAAGGGTCTGAGGTATCAAACGAGCCACAAACAAAGTAGATCACTTTAAGGGTTGTTTCTCCTGACAAATTTTTCTATTGAACTCTATGGAAAAATAAGTCAGGAGAAGAAACCCTTCAAGTTATCCATCCATATCTACTGTATTTCTGGCAGCAGGGTGATGGTTTAAGACTTGGTTGATACCTCAGACCCTTGATGACTTAGAGCCATTTTGCCAACCATGTGTTCCATACTGTTCCAGTGTAATTTCCAGCTAAATCTAGTCCCACCCCCCAATTTTCATAGAGATCCATTCAAATGCAGAGACGTTATAGTATCGCTTGTAAGAGTGCCAGAAAATAAAATATCAAGAGTATTTTGATGTTGTTGGGTCACAGACATCAGGAAGTTATGGCATGCAAAGGATATGTGACCAAATATTTAAAATGATTGCTTTATTCTATATATAAATGCAGGGGTGCCAATAATTGTGGCACATGTGGTTTTGTAAAAAATAATTATTTTTTGATGAGGGATTTTTTTTTCTCATAATAAATTTACTTCAATTAAATGTTGGATTTTTCAAATTGTTTCAGTGTGAGATTAGGCTAATTCACCAAACGGTGAATCTTTTATAACCCTTTTTACTCATCTTTACCAGGAGTGCCAATAATAGTGGAGGGCACTGTATATATTGTATTGTTTACATTTCTTTTTACTATTTATAAAATATTTTCAGTAAATGTTCTCCAGATGCAGAGAAGTGGTCTTTTGAACACCATTGGCTGAGTGGACCAGCCTTTTGTGCCCTCAGTGTGTTGGAGCTGCACTGCTGAGTTAAGTAGTGTGGGGATGCTGAGTGTTTTTTTTTAAGTTTGTCTACCCTTGAAGAAAGAAGCATGCATACTCATAAAACTTAAAACACATATCACATAATGTAATTTCAGTATACGGACATAATCAAGAACATATGATGTTTTTCATAATTTTACTATCGCCCTTACAAAACTGGATAGTTTGCCGCAAACTTGCAGCTAATATGTCGCATATTTGCCGCAAACTAAATTGTTTTCCACAAAATGTTGCCGGAGGTTTGTCAGAGCAACAATGCCAAGGGTTTGCTGAAAATTTGCTGGAAAGCCAATATTTGTGTAAGGGCGCTTATTTGCAATACTACAATGTGCAAAATGAATATGCTTTCACTGGCCCACTCTGGTGTGTAGTTGTGGTCAATAGTGATTAAGGATATCCAGATGTTCAGTTTTTGTGGTGCTGTTAAAATGTTTATTTTAATAGTTTAGTTTATTTGTTTAATTGCCAAGAGGAGGAAATTGCAGAAGACAGGAGACATAAGAGCTTAAGGGATGCAGCTCTTGGCACATGTAAAATTCAATATAATCCAGTGGATCACAGTCCCCCTTCACAAAACAAGCTATTGTGCAGCAAGCAGAATGTTATGAGATTACTGAGAGAAGGAGGAGTGTCTCCAAGTGCTTTCACTGCACCTAAAAGCTCATCTTGATGAAATGCTGCTTCTTCAGACTTCTGTTTTGCTGAATAGCGGTTTTGACCCCAGAGTGTATCAGTGCATGTGGCATTATGTCCGGGTTTGATTGCCTAATAGGGTTTACCACAGACCTCTAACCCTGCGAGATAGAGCTTTTGGGTTGTGCAGCTCATGAAAAAAACAGTTGTTAGACTTAACTCAGCACTGCAGCAGAAACTCCTGTTTACAGGGAGCTATCTATTGCATGCTTCAAAGTGCTCTGTATTTATGAACTGTCAAAAAAGATACTTGCCAATGCTGCATTTTCTGTCATTTTCATAATTGTGTTAAGAACAGTTGGACTGCAGCTCTGTCGTTGACTCCTGAATGCAGCACGTACTGAGCCTTTCGTTTTATGTAGTTTCCAGACACTCTGTTTTTTGTTTAGCAATGAACACATTGAGGGACATATTCTGACAATTAATACTCCTACTGGCTGCCATGTGTGTGTGTGTGCATGCGTGCGTGAAGTGTGTGTGTGTGTGTGTGTGTGTGTGTGTGTGTGTGTGTGTGTGTGTGTGTGTGTGCCTGCGTGCGTGAAGTGTGTGCGGATGTGAGTGCACATGACTTTACCATGTACATACAGTATGTGTTCTGTCAGTCTAGCCTTGCTTGTTGTGATGTCAAAAGCACTCACACAGACACTCAATCAAGACGAGCCGTACAAGAACAGGATAAAAAAAAGTCTCGACAGTTTTTACTTTCTCCCTGTTGTGTCCTTTTGATCTCTACCCTCCCCCCCCCCCCTTGCACTGTCCCCTGCCCTTGCCGGCACCTTACAGAAAGATCATTGTCTCCGATATTACTCCAGACCCTGTAGTCAGGACTGGTATGGATACAGACATGGATACCTCCCTCTGACCTCCCCCTTGCCCACCTTACAGGGTATTCTCTTTCCTGCATGGGGAGACAGGTGCCAGCAGAGTCTCAATACTCTTCTAGTGGCTCGAACATACCACTCCAGCACACTGTACACTGATACCCCCATAATGGCATGCAGGTTGGATTGACTGGATTTAATGGACCTGATTTGCTTTTCTGATTGCAGAGAGGCCTGACTCCGTTAGCATAGAGGCAATGCTACTTGTAGAGACTCATCATTTTTGTTGTGTGAGACGGTGTGAAGTCCCGAGTCAGAGAAACATTCCCGCATTAAACACCATTTTTGACACATCAGTCTTCAGTCTTCTTTTAAAGGGTAGTTTGCCAGTGAGGAATCAAAACATTTTTTATTGAAATGACACAGATTTCTTCCCTGAAGGAGCATTTATGATGCTGTTAAAAAGGAAAGATTTGTCTCAATGCAGCCTCTGATGTTCTTAGCTTGTGTTTTTTTCTTTTTATATGCAAGAGTTATCTTTTGGACACATGTACACCTTGTTTCCAAAACTGTTGGAATGAGGTAGTGCATAAATCTCTGTTGCTATCATGTTGTCTTTTTGTTTTTTTGTTGTAAAGTCACAAACTATGCAACCTGCTTTTGAGTTCCTAGTAGTGTAGAGCAGCGATTGGGGCGCTCACTTTTTTTTACGAGCAGGTAAGGAACGGCACACCCTTAGTGGAGAGAGGTCCACTGCTTTGGATGATATGATCCTGCAAGGCCCACCTGTTTGGGCTGCTCACAGGTGTATCTATCAGAATGTAATATGTTCTGTACATAGAAACGTCATATCCCCGGCTGTATTTTTATAGTTGCATTTTAGGAGGGACGCCTACACAAAGCCAGTCTGTGCCGCAGAGAGCGCATCGGCGTGCAAGTTTACCAAATATTAGGTCCACTGCACATTTAAAAAGTAAGCAATGGATGTTTTTTTTCTGAACCTGGTCAAATGTAATTTCCAGTTAGGCCAAAACTTTGTCATTGCTCAACAATGGCATCGGTGAGAGAAATACAGGGGACTGGTGCTCAAACCACTAGGCACTCTATCTCTCTTGAGCCGAGCCTGGCCTGAAAATCCCCCTTCTGATAAACATGTCTCCCTGCAATCTCAGACCTGTAACATGGAGTGCTTTCATTGCAGGGAACACATGATGGATTGTCACTTGAATGTACGCTCGGTAACATGAGATAGGTCGTTTATTTTCTTGGTGAAGATAACGTATAAATCACAGATTGCCCTGAGCATGTAAATGTACAGCTTGTATGTGCTACTGTATTCATTCATTCTGACAACTGGTGGTAGTTTAATAGGGGCTGCAAAAAGGTACTGGGAGAAGTGATCTTTTAGTGACACTCCCTTTAAATAATTGTTTTACATCCACAAGCACTGCAATAGGACCAGTGGGAAATGTTTTTGTTTCTTTCTTTGATTTTAGTTTTTTTGCTGGAATGTTTCTGTTTTATACATTTTGTTAAGCAAGGTGAAGTAGCATTGACACTGAAAGCTGTTGTTTTGCAATTCCACAAACTGGAGTATCAGCACAATAAAATTACGTTTGGACAGACATCTCTGTGATCCTTGTATCTTAAGCACTTGAAATTATTGCATTATTGTTGAGATAATCATGCGAAAGTTTGTATTGTTAAACACAGCCAATTCAAATAACTATTTTGGTAGAAATAATTATATTACTGTACATTTGCAATATACAGTTAAAATATAGTTTCTCAACCACTCCTGCAAATTCATGCAGTATTAATATGCTATACTATTACATTATAATATTACCACATACTTACGATTTTAAAACTCTACTCTCAGTCAAACTACTTTACAATAGATCCTGGAAGGTAATTATTATATTGTTTATTGAATATATCTACCCTGTTTGAATTGTTTCCAAACTAGGATTAGCATTTGAGTTTGGCAGTGTCACATTTGGAGCTGTAGAACAGATAGTGAGTGAAATGTTGTGATTACCAGCCCACCCTTGTTTTCAGACTAACACTCCCATGAGGGTCTGTGCCCTGTAACTACGAGGGAAAACTCCCACGAGGCCCCATGGCCTTTAACTAAGAGAAAATAATTCCCATGATGACTAATTTATTGCCTGTATATTGACTCTCAGTGTCTATAATCTTGTGTGCTTGTAGTTACCCCAAAAAACACACATATATATATATATATATAAAGAGCATTATAAATACCCAGATTTGATTGACATATCTAATATTTTCTCTCTCTCCCTCTCTCTCTCTCTCTTTCTCTTTCTCTCAGACCTTTAACATGGAGTTGTGTGTAAACTGTCGGTGCCCACACTTATGTTAAACAGTAGCATGAAATGAGGTATTCTCTCTTCGGTACAGAGATTTTTAGTTGAAATACTGAAAGCTATTTGCTGTGCAGTGTAGGTTGAGAGACACTGCAGATAGTGATTGACATGTCATTTTCTGTGCCTAATGGCAGCAATGTACTGAAGAGGCTGAAAAGGTTGCTGCATCCATAGATCAGTACATCTTTGGTATGAGAAATGCTTTAAATGTGCCCGATGTCTCCGCTTTGGCTGTGAGAGGACATGTAGGCTGTCGACAGTTTAAAGTAGGAATGGAACATTAAAATAACAGCGAAAGGAAGAACAGCAAAAAGTCTCAAACAAGAAGAACAGCTTAATAATGTCTGGTTGTACAATAATGTGGTGAAAATGGCAGTGTAGTCGCGCAAAAAAAAAGAACATGAGTAGTAAAATTGATTTTATGCTACATTTAGGGTGCTTCTGCCAGATTAGGAGATGGGTATAGGGTTACAGAATATTGGGTTGTGGATAAAGCAGATCAGGGTAAAATATGTATTTTAAATACTTAGGGCCTCTTTTACTTAGACATTTAGCATATGTAAAACTTTATAACACACAAAACCAATAACCGGACCAATGATTGTTCATGATATTTGTTTTGCACCAATCATTGATTGTGTTATTCATTCTGCATGTGCTAAAGAGCTAAAAAATTTGTCTTCAGATGCTGGAAATATTTGACAAATCCCTAAAAACTTTCACTGAAACGTTCCAACCAAAATGTGCAATCACATGAACAAAAAATTTTGTTTGGAATATTGGAGAAAATTGGTTATTATTTTATAGTTGTTTGTAATCTTCAGCATTTTTTCAGGTAAGAGTTAAATTATTTATAAAATATATCGTCGAGGCCTGGAATATACTGTGTGTTGTTATTATCTGATGCGATGAGCATTTAGGTGGAAGTGTTCAAGAATAGAAAGTTGGTATGTCCCTCAGTGCAAAACTAATGCCTGAACACATTAAACAAATAATAATCATAAGATTGCTGAGATCATGAAGTGATTGATGATGATGATTTATATAATATCTACATACGACCCTGGCTATAAAAACATCAACAAAAAAATAGGTTATACTAATTAATAGTCAATTAATCAATCAATCCATCAAATTTTATTTATATAACGCATTTGACAAAGGATTTGTGAAAATACGTTTCACAGATTACTCTGGCCGAAACTAAAGTAAACTTTAAAGTAGTTCAGAACATGTGTTTTCCCTTTTAGAATGTATCTAACCAGTGACTTTTATTTTTCACCCACACAAAACAAAATTTGTCTGAAAGAAGTGTTAACGAATGGTAGGGTTCAATCACACACTACAGGCCTGAATCTTGCAATATGGAGGCTGGCTGAACACAGAAAAGACTGCAGTTCGTTTAACATTTTCTTTAAATGTTCACTGAAGTCCAAGTTAAATGCATATTATAACAATCCCAAGTCTAATCCATGGTAAGCATGCAAGAGCACTCCAATAAAAAAATCCTTAAACCATCTTTCTATTTTGGAAGCATGAATGTGATCTTTGAGAAGTGAATGCTAATGTAATATCAGCTTAAGTGTAGTCTTATACATGCTAAATGTTAGGTGGTCTGCTTTTGTAATGGAATACTTGCAATTTGTATTAAAAAACCCAAAGCACATAGTAGTTTTGTTCTTACTCTTCTTCTGCAGCTTATTATTATTATTATTATTAGTAGTAGTAGTAGTAGTAGTATTATTATATTGTTGTTGTTAGCATTAGCATTATTTATATTATAAACAGCAAATGTACAAGTGCTGTTAACCAGTAAATAGAGTTTTCGCATTTTATTGTTTGCTAATGTTGTGCACTAATAGCATGACTGGGGCTACTGTAGCGCAAGGTTATTCCATTTAATGGATAAACCTGGGGATGCTTGCAATGTCTGAAACGATAAAATCACTGGGGCACTGGTGATTTTATTGTTTCACACATCTCCTGCCTTTTTGTCTTTGAGTGGTGCTTGCATTTCATTCTTATTGTAAGAATACTGTGTTATAATGTCAGCCTGTGCCCAAACATTTTCCATGGTGGAAATACATACAAATGCTTGAGTTGGATTTTTTTATTTAACCTTTATTTAACCAGGAATACCCCTTTGAGATAAATACATTTTACAAGGGGGACCTGACAAAACACAAGTTTCTCAACAAGACATTTCACAATGAAGTTACAAACCACATATAGGTAAGAGACAGTAACATAACATAAATTAATGAACAGAGCAGGGGTTAAAAACAGGAACATACTTCAGTCACTGAATTACATGTTTAAAACCAGCAATTGAAATGAGTTTGTCAAGTTTAAAAAATGTTTTAAATGCTGTGTAAAATGGTGTGAAAGTATCACAGAAAATTCACAGTAACAGCTGGCAGAGCCATGCATGTTGGGCTCCCTTTTCTCTGTGGCCTCCCTTTTCTCCGTGGCCTCCCCTTTCTCCATGGCCTCCCATGACAAACACTGTCAGTGGGAGTGAGACCATGTGCCGGCTCTTTAGTCACTGGCTATTGGCAGTCTAGCTGTCAATCAATAATTCCTGAAGGGCCTGGGTTAAAGGGCATATGAGTCATCATCAGCAGCAGCCTCTTCCCCTCCTATGCCACCCTCTCTTATCAGTGAATACTCCGAACACCAAATTACACAAATAATACCTTATTGCCCAGCTTTGCTTGATCATATATTTTTCTTGTTGTCACTTATTATTTTTGCGCTACATTAAGCCTGATTTAACAGGCATTTACTTGTACACTTTGGAACGGCCAATGAAATCTTGAGTTAAGACTGCACCTGTTGCCATCCATTTGCAAGTTCATATTAATTAATATTTTACAAAAAACAGGATGAGAAGCAACAATGTAATAATCTAAGCAAACAATAAATGCATCTCACATCTTGATAATTTTTTTTAAATTGCCAATGCCAACACAACCTCTTTTTATTCAAATCTTTGTATTGTACATTGTGGTTACTGTATATGCAAATGGCATGTAAGCTGGCAAAACAAATACTAGCGTCCCCCATACCATCCCCCCGGTCACCCTCCCCTCCTCGCACATCGCCCCATTCCAATCTGACATCCTGATAAATAATATGACATATCTACACAGTTTTCAGAGTTCATCAATCAGCATTGCGCTGCTCTCTCATCAGTCTTTCCAGTGTTGTCAAGCTCAGTTATTGTCTTTGTCAGTCACAGCTTACCATGTGGAAAATTGTATTTTTTCACACTAAAACGGGAGAGTCAGCATTGTTGAGCAGGTTCCAACGGCTCTGTTCGAAAGCCTGGAACAGGTAAACAGCTTCATGAAGGCTATAAAGCTAATCAAAGCATATGATTGTACAAAGAGGAATAATAGTGGTTAATGGACCAGTATATGTGTGTTGAAATGCAGCCAAGGGATATCGTGATTTGGCTAATAAAGATTCTGCCAAAGCTATTGCTTTAATTTAATTAAAGAAGGAAAGATCTTCAACCTGTTTTTTAAAAAGAAACAGTATGTATTTTATATCTTAATATTTGCTATATTAAGTGGTTATTTCAAGATTAGTTATTGTTTAGAGAGTTATTTAAATATCTGGCAGAATAGCATCCATTTTAAAGATTTAAAAAATATAAACATTATTACTCCCTGGAGTAACAATTGTATATTTAAAATAGCTTCAGGGAATTCAAGCTTTTAGAAAAGTTGAATGTGGCAAATATTTGTCTGTACATTGAGTGATCTTTAACAACTTTAATTTCCCTCTACAGTCTGTTGCAAGACCATGAATATACATATTAAGTTTGTATTAAAAATTACATTGTGATAATCCGATGCTGAGCACACCTGCATAAAACAGCCCAAATAAAATTATCTTCACCTGCAAAATACCATCTCATGGTCTCTTCCAATGTGATTTTCTTGCAAAAATAATATTTTAATTTTTTTTAAATATACTGTCCATTTCAATGGTAAGCAGTTTTCAATATGCCTGACTTGAGCATGTGTCTGTCTTTTGCTGCTGTTTAAGAGCTTTAAGTGTCATGTGCTATTGGGCCTCAAACTAATATGAGAGATTTTTTTTTATCTTGCATAAGCACTAAAGCTACTAGGCACAAATGTTCTTCCAAAGTAATTAACGGTTATGTAACTTCAAAAATGTATTAGAAGAGGTGGAAGAGAAATGATGTGGCTAAAATAACATTAATCTTTAAGTATTCCAGAACTTTGACACCTGCATGGAGATGGAAGAAGAAGAGAGGAGTATAAACCTCGATGGTACATTTAATTTGAGTCAGCTCATACAAAATGTTTGAATTCAATGAAAACCAGGGACACCTATCAAGGTTTTATCCATAAAAGTGTTGCTGCATTTCAGATAATTGTCATCCATTACTGCTATGAAGTGGCCTTGAATTTTAGTTACCAATAGAATAGCTATTATCCATTGTGCTCACATGATCTTATGCTGTTAACCTGAAATTGATACAATATTATTGCAGTGTAGTATTGATTTGATTAACATTTTACCAACCCAGGAAATTACCATCCAGGGTCAGCTTTGCATCTGAATTGCACTTTCCCCTGTCATTTATGTAAGGATCTGAGTAATGCCTGTTATTTGTATCTTTATTTTGTATGTATTGTTTATTCTTAGTTTGTATTCTGGCTTGTTTATTTTCCGGTTTTTCCTAGTTGTCCTTTGTCTGCTTGTTTACTTCTGATCTGTCACTCCCTGTTTATGTCTCTGTACCATTCGGGTGATCTCATTGGTGTTCGGGTTCCCTCTTGCTTCACACCTATCTCTGTGCACTTAGATTTACTAATTACCACTAACATACTAATGATAGATAAGATCTACTAACTCCATTAACAAACTAATTTGTATATACTTACTAATCATACTAACGGCAGGGGTGTGTATAGTTACTAATCTCACTAACATATTAGAGCGCACATTTTCATGCTGTTCTTTCTCTGCTAATCATTCTCAGCTGCATCTGATCTCCTCTTCCTGTCATCTTACTCTATGCACGATTTCCTGAAACTCCAGGTCATCTGTCATTGTGTATGTTTGGAATCCAGTCTGCGTTTTCCCTAGTTGTCTCTGTGGTTGTTTAATTGTTTCCCAGATGTATTTCATTGTCTCTCGTTTGGAACCCCGCCCCTCACACACCTGATTCCTCTTGTGTCATTAGTTACTTGTGCATTTAAGCCCTTTGTTACTTCCAGTCTGTGTCGGATTGTCGTTTTACTTTTCCTGTGCCTGCTACCTGTGTTTATGCCAGTGATCTGTTTCTGCCTCAACGATACCCTTTTGTTACTACTATTCTTTTGCCTTGCCCTTGTCTGCCCAGTTTGCCGTTCGACTTTGACCACGTTCGTATACCGACTATTCTCCTGCCTGATCCTTTTGCACTGCCTGAAATCTGATTCCCTGGTTTGTCGACTTCCTGGATTGTCCCTCATTGCCCTATCGCCTGTCGTTTGTTTTGTACCTACCTACCTCTGATCACCTGGCTTGACCCCTGAACGGAATAAAGAACTCTTGTGCCTTATCCTGTGGTCTGCGTTTGGGTCCTTAACTCTACCACTACGGAGAACGTAACAATTTAGCTGAAGGATAATAAGCTTTACCTGGCTTGTGGAACTGGCTTGGATGGTGAACATGTACAAATAACAACAATACGTTTTACAACAATAAAATTATTAGAAAATAAAAGCAATGGCGCCACAACTAAACGACACTGCGCTGGTGTGAACGCACTGCGCTGGTGTGAACGTACTGCACTGGTGTGAACGCACTGCACTGGTGTGAACGTACTGCGCTGGTGTGAACGCACTGCGCTGGTATGGCCGCACTGCGTGGTGTGAACATACTGCGCTGGTGTGACCGCACTGCCCTGGTATGGCCGCACTGCGTGGTGTGAACATACTGCGCTGGTGTGACTGCACTGCACTGGTGTGACTGCACTGCACTGGTGTGACTGCACTGCACTGGTGTGACTGCACTGCACTAGTGTGACTGCACTGCACTGGTGTGACCGCACGGTAATAGAATCAGCAGCAAACTCTGGTGGTCTAGCTGATACAGCACCGCTACCTTCCAATAAAGCGCCAAACGCTATGGAATAGGTGCGGCCAATGCACTGCTGCTGCAGAGACAATGAAAGATGCTTGCTCTCTTCAGCTACAGTGCCTCAAGGCTACAAGGTCAAATCCCTTGTTCCTGCCTGTAGAGCGACTCCGGAGAATAATCAAGGCCCAAGTGAAGGGGCCTGCAGCCACATGTTGGGAGACCGAGCTAATTGCCACTGCGGTCCTTCTTCAGGAATTCAAAAGAACGCGGATTGAATACAATGATTCTCTTTATTTTTACACAAAGTTGTTGTGCTTTTTAATTGAGTTTGCAGTGTGCATATTCAACAACTACAATTTACATTCCTATATTGTTCATGCACTGCAGTTTTGCTTAATCATATCAGAGGACTGAGAAGGAATGAAAGAATAAATGCATGAGGTACCCCACAGACAGGGCTCAGGTCCCTGGCAAAACAAACAAAGAAAAACATCCCAGGTATTCCGCTTCAAAAGTCCCTGAAGAGCCATTTTATTTATGAGTGGAGCTTTCTCTTCCTCCATGTTTTCACCTCACATGCATAACATGCCTTTTGCATTAAGGAATCATGCCGCAATTTATACATCAGATTTGGATTATGAATGTTACCCAATCAATTATCATAAAGAACAGAGCTGAAAATCACTCTGGATATTCACAATGTATACATAATGTATCCACTACATTTTTCTGATTATGTTAGAAAATAAAAGTTGCCAATTATTTATATCTCCCTCTACTTTAGCCATGAAGTTCCCATATATGTGCTTGTTTGGGGCAGATTGATAGCTCATGGCAGCTATGCTGATGTTTTGTCATGAATAAAACATGCTAATAGGGAGTGCATGAGCGGGGTTGTGGAGGAGGGAGGGAAGTGGCCATGCAGACAGTCTCTGTAATGTGTTCATCGAGAGGGCGAGCTCTCCAGGACCGGGTAAGCACCCAACAAAGGCAGATAAGAACAGCGCAGGGGGGTTTTGAATGGCTCTGTGTGCTCCCAACTCTTTACAGCCAGATTGATTCAAACTTCATCACTAGTCCACCTGACTCTTCCAATTGGAAATCATTATGTGGCCTTTACAAATGCTGAAATTCAAGAATAAATGGCCCTTTAGACGTGCGTGTACTTCCTATTATAAAACTACGTATGTTAGAAAACAGGTATGAAAGAGGAGAAAAAATAAATACATTCTTGATGATCAACTACAGGTTGTGTAAACCATTGTTTTATCATGAAAGCTTAGTATTATCTCAAACAATCTTGGATCTTGTTTTGTTTTTATTGTTTTCGAGCTGTTTGTACAGCGGTGCACACCATGACACGAGATAGCTTAATGCGGTAGCTGATTTTGTGAAGGGCTAGAGGACCAAGCTTCTGTAATACGCTCTCTGCTCCTTTTAGAAATCCTTGTAAAGCACTGAAAGCCCTGTGACAGCTGCAGCCAGACTCCGGCTCACTCATCCCGAGACTTCCTTACGCTTCCAGCAGAAGAACATCCAGACAGAGGGTTTACAGCTGCTGATGTAGTGAGCATTATTTTGGCTGGTTGAAGTTCAGTGACTCAACATTGACGATGTTGCGCTCAAGTAGCTTTGCCGTCAGTATACAGAGCATCACAACGAGCTTATCTATGAGTTTATTACTTCATGATTTCAGAAAATGTATGTGGTTGTTAAATATTAATTAAATGTGTTTGGCATACTTTTGCCAGATTTTCAGACACTCCTAGCTCTGCAACCTCCCCAAATAGTTGACCTACAAAGCTTTAGCTTCTCTGACAGTATTTTTTTTAAATCACAATTTGTTGTCTCCAAATGTTCACCTTGTTATTCCTCTTATTTCTGCAAATGCATGCATTATGAATCCATTTTGCTAATATTGTTCACCAGACATCCATAATTATCATATTTACTCAGAACAGATTCTTCTTCTTGCTATGATAACGTGCCTTTTGGGTTAAATGATATTAGCATATTAACTCAACATAGCTGTTGGACGCAGCATGGACATTATTCCAAGTCACGTTTCTCTTGATGTAAACCTAACTCTCATTAAAGTGACACTTTAAACTAATGGCTCTCTGAATTTTCTATAGTAATGCAAATATATATTTTGCTCCTGCAGCTATGATCACCTGTATAATCCCCAGATCTAGCCATCAGGAAATGTATGCACATAGGTGTCTTTTGTCATGCCGGTGAGCTTACTGGAGGACACCTTCGACAATCACAGACAGGGAATAAGAACAAATGAAGCTCGCACCATTGAACCAAGGCATTCAATCGGTATTAAACTAGCATCTTCCGATGAATATCATTAATATGGAAATAAAAATTTGTCCCTGATGGCTGCCGTAGTTGTAGACTTGTCTGAGAGACCCTACAACCAAATTATTTGTGTTAAGGAAGTGCGCAAACACAGCTTGTTGAGCACTGTACACGTGAGAGGACTAATTAACACTACCAATACGGCTGGCCAAACACCCCCAGGGTAAGTGGAAAAGTAATTAATTAGTTCATTCATGATTTTGTGTTCATCTCAGCTACTACCGTCATGTAGCACAAACGTGGATAATGCACAGGAGTCATTTTGGGCCAGAAAACCCACTGCACATCAGCTGAGGTGGGAAGGGTATTATTCCTCAGTCAGCTGTCCTCTGCAATGATGAACCGTGAACCAGGGGTCTTGTCTTAAAACCGCATAGAACCTCCGGGTGCACAGTGTTCCCATCAGTGTTCTGTAGCATTACTTTTTTGCTTTGTACAGAGGAGATACAGCCTCCGACAAGCCCACTAATGCCACCTCTAGCAGCAACATTACAAGGAGTCCCCAGCTGACTGTGCTGTTGTGTATTTAGGTGTAGCCGGAGGTGAAACATCGTTGCAATGCCAACATGGGTTTTTGTGTTTAGTTGCCCATTTTTATCACGTGTCAGTGGCATCAATGCCTATATATGAAATAACGTCCATGTAAACAACATATGAATATCGCACCTTGTTCTCAACCAATCACAATATCGAGACAATAGTCGTTGCCTAGGAGATGACTCCCCAACAGCCACCGTCCACACACATACAAAAGGAGTTGGCAACATCATATTTAATTCTATAAATAATGCCAGATTTACAATATGCTGTTTAAATCTTCTGGTTTCCCATAAATGTATTCTGGTCAATGGAGACAGCGAATGCCATCTGTTCCTGAAGGCAAAGCAAACAGAACCAAACTGTAATGATTTACACTCAGCAATTTATATTTGTTGCTCCATCTTGTGTTTGTCGTAGGCTTTTTGAGCCAAGAGAAATCTGGTTGGTTGTTTGCTTTCAATTTGCATGGCTGCGGTGAGAAATTTGATTTCGCTTTTGTTTGCGAGCTCAAAGTTGAGATTTACGTTTGTGAATTTTGTTACAGTGCTTGGGGCAACAAGGTGTTTCTTTCTTGTTCACGGAACTTAGCTCATTCTTAATGGGCAGATAAAAAGCTCCCAGCTCCTCTACTCCTGCAATGCTCGGCAGTGTTCCATAAAAAAAATGATTTGTCCTTCTCAGACAGGTACAGTTTTGCCCAGATTCTTCAGTGAAAAGAATCTGCTGAGATTTACCTTTTCCGCTTTGCACATTGCTGCAGGGGGTGGTGTGGGGGACAATTGCAAGTCACACAGTGTAATTCTGTAAAGATCTGAAAATAGACCTTTACCTCCAGTTGTCTTCG